>JAKSZP010004510.1:0-57465 GCA_022478985.1 Massospora cicadina
CCCTGTTCATGGATCAGGAAATCTTCTCATTTTCTGAAAAAAAGAAACATATATTGATTTATTGGCTGAAATTTCTGATGATTTTGACATAGCCAGCAGTATGATCGCCAACGCCAACCACCTCTCAAAAACACCAGGATGATCTCTAATGTGCAGATGGTATCTTTTGATAACTATCACATACAGTTTAAAACCCCTGTCCAATGATTTGGGAGTTGCAGCCAATGTGATTCATTTGACTTAAAAAACACCCCAGCAACCCAGCAAAGGTGGATTGGGCATCCTGAACCCGTTTCCAACCAATTGGGACCACCCCTATGTAGGGTAGTCCTGAGGAATTCTTCATTGCTCATCAGGCCAAATGCTGTCATGTTAACTAGTAAAAACACAGTCAAGCCTCAGTTCAGGCGTTTGCAGTCAAAATGACAGTGAATTGGCCTGCTTCTGCGAACCTTTGATGTCAGTTCCAATTAAGATTATCTGCCCCCTTCCCCAAAAATTTTTCCAGGTTAGATCAAATTTGAGGGACCTGATCCCTGCTTGGACCCACTACAATTGAATACTATGTAATCAGTTGCATCGCACTGAGGAAATTGTTGATCAATTTTCTTTATTTTTCTCTTCAATAAACTCCTACTAAAACCCAATTTTTTACTTTATTTATATCCTTCTAGCCAAAATTCTGAAGTCATTAACCTGGTGGCCTATCAATCCCTACATTAGATGAGCATTACCAGTTTTGATAATCATAATTACTCCCACCATTGTTAACTAAATTCAACATGCAAGAAATTTCTACCAATTTAAAAATATAAATGCAACTATCCACCTTCAATATACTGGGATCTTGTGCCTTACATTCACCATCTTTAAGCAAGGATCCGCCCCCTTGTATCTACAAATGTATTAAACCCATCTAACAGCAACCCTGTAGAAGACAACTCTATGGTACAATCCCCTGCAGTGAGACCCCCAGTATCTGGGGTTGCTTCCATTTGGTCCATTTTTAGGTTCCTATAGTATGTTCATTATACACCAATGAGTCATTGTTTTCCAATATGCAGCTTCATAAAATATCATATGAGCAGCAATGCCACTGGCATTCTGACTTGCTTTTTGGGTGCTCATGCATCTAACTGGCAGCTTGGTCTAAACTTTTTCTGCCGTTTTTGTAACAAAATAATATAGTTATTTTTTCCTAAAACTACTTTTATAATATATGCGCTAAACTAACCTGGGACAATGATATATACTTACATATATAAAAACATAATATAAAAATTTTTAATACCCTAACCCTAACTGTATATACATAATATATAGATATTCAAAACACTAATTTATAATATATGAACCAATTTTCTTTCCACTTGAGTTCACTTTCAAGCGATTTAATTAAAATAAGCTCAAAGTTATCACTACCACTTGCCCACACTTTCTTACAATATGTCCACAGATCAGCTGTCTGTTGCTTCAATATGGGGTAGTGGTGCTTTACCACCTAGAATTTTCCACCCTGCGGGCAAACGCGTTCACACAGGGTCAAATAGCCCATCATCTTCATCCGGCTGTTTTATCCTATGATGGGATTTAGCACTCCACCTGGCATGTATCCACCCTTCTTGCCCCCATCTTCTCACCCTCTCTCAATCCACAATCCAATTTTAACTCCAAGTTGACTACAGGCGTTTATTCTCATATACCAGCAAGGCAATTATTGAAATTGGCCACTGCTGCTTTTGCGCTGGATGGCTTTATTGATTTTTGCTCTTTAAGGTGCTATTTTGCTATTAAATTCCAGATGGAGGAGGCTGCTGCAGAAGCAGCTTCTACTCCCCTTATTTTTAAAAATACTATCATCCCTACTACTTAAACTTGCCTGCCTACAGATACCACAATGGTGGTATCTTTGCATACCTCTCTTTCCATCCTCCCACCCAAGTTTTTACAATCAGCTGATGGCAGGGCTTTTAGCATTTGGTTTCAGCCCACCTCATCTTCACTGTTCCCTCCGGTGTAGAGCGCCTTGCTGCTCCTCATGCAACTACCACCATTATCCCACACCACCCTGCCATAGCCTACCAAATCCCCCATGCTCAAATTGCGGCAGCACCTGAGCACTTTTTTGGGCTCAGGTGGATAATGGTCACCAAATTTGTCCTCTCTGTTTTTGTCTCAACCATTCCAAAAAATTATGCCTCTGAGCTAATTTCTCTGATGCAGTTTTGGAGCCACATTCAGCGGGTTCTGAATGGGGCATTTTGCAACCCTCCCAACCAACATTCTCATTTGATGGGACAGAGTGGGAAATTGGCCTCCACCAAATCAACCACCCACATTAATCTACCCAATTCTACTTTCTCCAATCAGTGTCAGCCTTGGACCAATATTCACTCCCAAGCAACCCATTCACCCACTACCACCCACCCAACTTCTAGTGCCACTATTCTTGTAAAACATAATCTATTTAACCTATTGGATAAGATTGACAAATCAGGTAAAGTTATTATGAGTGAGCAACCTGGTAAACCTCTTGGCTAGTTTGATTATAGTCAGGCGGAATTTTTCTCTCTGATTTTTATGACACCCCACCCATCAAAAGTTTAACTCCTAAACCCAATGCCCTCCTTTATTAAAGTGACCACCAGCTTGCCTTAGCTGCAGTGGCCTCTCCCCAGTGCCCAACCCTTTGCAAAGCAGTGGCCAAATCAGTGGCTCAATACCAACTAGGGATGCCACATTCTACTTTCCCCACTTTTCCCAAATCTCCCTGCAGTGATAACTCTAAATTATTTGATGATGCTAAAGCTTCTGTATTACATGTTGCTAAACCATCAGATAACAACCCATCTGCTAATTTCACCCACCAGAGTATTTCTGATTTTGCTTACTCCTTAAAGCCTGCATTAAAGCTGAACTTCACTTAGCAGAAATTATTAAAGCTATCTACCACATTAGGCTTGATGAGGAGGTGGAGAACTCATACTACAATGCCATCCACCCAAACTATGCTGATGCCCCAACACCCTGGCTCTCCACTTTAATCTGTCTCTCCAACCAATACGACATAGTCATGGCAAACTCATCTGCAGACAAACTGCACAAACCCCCTCACCCTCAGCTATGGTAGGTTAGCAGTTTCTGCACCACGCCTGGTTTTGGTGTTTTTGTTTTGTCTTCCCAGTCATTCTTTTAATTAGAGGTTTATTTTATTTTGGTTTATTTGAGTTTCAGTATTGTCCATCCCCTGGTCAGCATATCTTGAATAAAACTAAAATTTAAAATAATATATGCACCAAACTAATCTGTTACAGCGCTATATATTTACATATATAAAAAATATCATTTATAATTTATAATGCCCTAACCCTAACTGTGTATACTTATAAATGACAATATATATATTTTTTCCTAATAATATTTTTATAATATATAATCCACACTAACATGAGCCAATGCCATATATTTTTATACTTAAAAAACATAATATATAATTTATAATACCTAAACTTAACCAAAACTGTATATACCTATCTATAAACAATAGATTTTTTCTAATAATTTTTTATAACATATACACTAAACTAATCTGGGATAATGCTATATATGACATATATTTTAGAAATATATTTATATACTTTAAAATACGTTAACTCTATCCCTAAATGGATATACTTATATATATATAATATATGTTATTTTTTCCTAATACTTTTATAAAATATGCTGAACTAACCCATGAATTTTTTATATATTTACTAAGGTAAAACTACATATAGTAAAATTTAAAATAATATCCCAACCCAAACCCTGATTGTATATCTATAGTATTTGCCAAAGATCACTCACTCACTCATCACTGTATTTTAACAATGATAAGGCCTACAAAGATAAAACTTTACTTAGATATTCACTAGATACTGTAGATATGCAAATTAAACTTTTTCTAAGATTTTATGGTAAAATAAAAAGATTTATAAGTAACAAGTGGAAATTTTATATGTTTTTTTATGAATATAGTTATTGTTATAGCTGCAAAGTTAGATATTTGGTTAATTTAATGTTTTAAATAGTTTATTAAGTAGTTAGTGGTCATTTACTAACTAGCAAGTTAATTTAAATCAACATTTTGTATAAAGAATTAAATTAATTTAAAAAATACCTAACCTAGCATAATTAGCTCAGCTTTTGACTCTAAACTTAAATTAAATAAAGATTAGTAGTTTAAATCATTGCATAATTACTTTTTTATCAATTTTTATCTTCTAATAGGCTATAATATATATGAACAAAAATTCATTAAACAATCAATGATATAAGAAGTGTGATCTTTATTTTATATTTTTTTACATCTGACTTCAGTTTGCAAATTAATTATTACAAAGTAAGGTACTAACTTAAGAACATGAAATAGCCAATTGGCTGTCAACAAAAGGATTGACAGAATTCTAGTTTCATAACATTTTTGCATTTATTTTAATCATTGATTAATTATTAATCAGCTAATTTGATTATTTAAATGATTTTGGTTGAGTAGATGGTTTTTCATTAATTTAGTAATAATATGTTTGTTTTGCCAAGCAGATGACTATTTGATTAATATGAAAGATTCAATTGATTTTTTTGAGTTCTTGTGTACCCATTAGGGCACACAATGCAGTTACTTTGCAGGATGAAGCCCAGGGTACTGCCCCCGCTGCACTGGGGCTGCACAAATCTAAGCATCACTGAATTGGGCCCAACTGTGAGTGGGGTAGCTCATACCAACCAAAACTGACATATTCCTTAATGTTTGGTATACCAGGAAGCAAAGGCTACCCAGCCAGTTCATAGATATGCCTTTTATCCCTTACTTTGAGGAATGAGACAAGATGATCCCCCAAGTTGGACTTACTAAAGGAGAAGAGTATTGCCATAACTTTTTATAGCTATTTTTAGCCATCACTTGACTATGGCCATGGAGCTTGTTGCCTGGATTTCTTCTGAAGGGAAGCAATGCTGGTTTCTAGCAAGCCATAGACCATACATCACCTCCCCCATATCATGCACCAGACCCTGAACCCCTCCTTGTCTGCAAGCAGACTTGGTAGGGCATACGCAGTCAGAATCTTTGGCCATGAAAGATGACCAGAGGGTAACTTACACCCTGGTTGGTATGCTTCATACCAAAGGATAACACTACTCCACACAGCATCCAATGTCGGACACTCTGTGAAGATGTGTTTTGCCATCTCCTCCCCTACTCTTACCTTACAGAAATACAGAAGTACTCCTTATTATACTTACTCCAGTACACAGAGTCGCCCCAGTGCCAAAGATGTTACTGTGGAGTTGGAAGAGAAAGTTCTAAACTGGTATAGAATAGCATCCCTTAACCCTCCCCCCCAAAGGTTCATCAGGCCAGGTCATAATTTGCAAGTGATCTGGAACAAGTATGTCAAGCAAACTCTCTGTCTTATAGCTTCTGGAACCTGGTGGATGTGAACTGAGAGGTAGACACCGCTACCTTCCCCCACCTTGAGCCAGTCCCAAAGGATTAAGAGGCTTTCCCATCTGGGGTATCTATAGCCTTCACTTCCTCATGGGAACACCCGCCGATCCTACCCACCACTATCTTCTGAACAGGCTTCCCCAGCTCTAATGCAGCTAGAGAAGGAATTGCTTTTCTTTAGCATGAAGGCAGTTCAGTTGCTTCCACAACATCCCATGCCTTCCTTACCAGCAACTTGGAGGTACTAGCAACATTATTAGATGATTCTACCCTAAGAATTCTCCAGCCATTGCTATCAAGGAGGTCTCTCCAGTGAACTGCCCTAATAAAGTTCTTTGTGCCTTGTGCAGACGAGGTTCCATCTCCAGTCCCCAAGCTATTTCCCAAAAAACCATCTGGATCCTTTCAATAGTCCACTCTTCACCCTTCAATCTACCCTTGCTGCCCGCCCAAGCTCTAAAGTAATCCTTCCAGTAGCCTTGTAGGCTTCTTGCGCTTGGAATAGCCCTTTGATTGATGCTCCAGCTGACATCAAGATCTTTGTTTGAACAGTACTTGCAAGCCTTAGAGAGTTAGTCCTTCAGTATTGGAGACCAACAGATAGATTTTTCCTCCCAAGCAACCTGTGCAATCCATTTCAGCTGCTGTACTTTGGTCATACTCCTGAAATTAATCATACATATGCCCCCTTCTTCACCTCCTAATACAAGTTAGAGAAACTGGTTTTTGATGCCCGCCCTCGCCAAATAAAATGGATGATTGAACTCTGTATTCTCTTGATGGAAGATGCAAGTGGTAGAACATATTCTTCAATAGACCATTGTCTGGAAAGAATAAAAGTGTTCATGACAATAGCCCTGCCCCAATAAGATAAGTTGAGCTATTGCTACTTCCAAGCCACTTTTTTAAGATCTTGCTTCAAGTTTGAGCCAAATTTCATGTGGTGACACCCACCCAGGGATGAGACATCCAAGGTACAGAAACTCCTCCACTTTTGCCATCCAGGGGATTAAGCTTTTTGGTGCCACACCTAACACAACTTTCTGCCAATGGGCCAAGCCCAGGATTCGACAGATTATCCTTAGCATTGCTTGCGTTCTGGTACATCTTTAGAATGTTCATTAACACCTTCTCCTCCTCCTCTGACAAACATAATCCTTATAATATCCACAAAGGATATAATTAGAGTACCCTCACCGTTGATGGTAAGTTTCCTCAAGTCTGTCTTTGAGAGCCACTGAAAGGGTCTCTATTGCAAGGACAAACAACAAAGGAGATAAAGGGTCTCCATGATGCATGCCTCTACACACCTTAAAGGGGTGGGAGAGGACCTCATTGATATTGACAACTGATGAGACCTTCTCCTAAATCACATTCAGCAGTCTCAACAAATGCCCCTTGATTTAAACCCTACTTAACACTTCCCAATGGAACTCATAAATCACCCAATCATACGCTCTCTCTTGATCAGAAACAGTAGCCACCTCTGGTCATACTGTTTACTTGCCCACTCTTCTATCAGGTAAAGCAGCATTAAATTATTATTAATTAAGTGTCCTGGGATAAACTCATTCTGCTCTTTCCCAACAACGTCTGCCACATCAACTTAGTTGATTGTTAGGATCTTCATTAGAATCTTATAGTCAACGTTAAGCAGAGTTAAAGGTTGATAGTTCCCTATTTGGGAGGGATCACCCTTCTTATACAACACCAACACTACACCCTTTGAAAATGCCAGCTCGATTATACCAGAGGCTAGTTAGAGTCGATTGTAAAGCTCAGCAAGCATCTCAGACATTTCTGCCCAAAACAACTTGAAAGCTCCAAGATCAACCCATCCTCCCTGGGAGCCTTGCAAATCTTGTCTCTGCAGATGGCATCCAACACCTCCAATTTGTGGACCTTGCTACATAGGTGCAGCTGAGTCTCCTTTGGCAGTACCCCCAGTCCACTTGAGAGTACTTTGGATGCCTCTGGGTCATTTTCAGAGGGGCATAAAGGTTCTTATAGTAGTATTTGGCCACCTTAGTCATGCAAGCTGCATCCTTCACCTCAACTCCCCCCATCACAAATTGACAAGATTCTCACTGAGGGTCCAAATGCCCTATTGCCTTGTGGAGTAGGGGCATATTGATGTTAGAATACTCATCCAATCTAGTCTTTCTTTGTTTGAGGCGATCCACCATGAAGGCTCCCATTGATTTTGCATACAATTCAGCCTTGGACATGTAGGCAGATGCCCCCACAACCATGGCCTGCTTGCAGGTACTCTTGAAACTCCTCTCCAAGGTCTCATACCTTAAATACATGGCTCCTAGCTTCTCTTAAAGATTTCACAAGCCATCTTGAGATCATCCTTCATCTGCAGCCATTTACTGGTACATTTGGCTTTCCCACAATCTGGCTTCTCCACCACCTCACCTTCTTCCTCATGATGACCTGAAGTGGACTCCACTTCAGAAGTTCAAGTTAAGTCACCAGATCCCTTTCATCTGCAGAATTAACCTGAGGGTCACTGTCTGCAGTTCCAGGGGCCTGTGGTCTAAAGCACTAGTATCATGATTCCAAAGGATCAACTTGCAGTGACTCAGGGGAGGCTGGGGAAATGACATAAGGTCAATGCAGGAGAAATGATCCCCATGGATGTGAGTCCACCAAGTCTTCCTTTCCTCACCACAGCAAGCTCTCCACACATTCAGTACGTTAAGGTCAATAATTAAACTGGCCAACTTGTGGGCTACAGGATCAGAACCCCAGTTGCCTGAAGCTCCAACCCTGTTTTTCCTAAATCAGACACAGTTCATGTCTCCTCTCAGCACTTCTGACCCCCCAAGGCCTCTCCTCCTGGATCCATAGACTGCCCCTTTTGAAAGAAGGCCTTCCGTTCAGATCCTGAATTGGGCACATAAATGCTGATAAACCAAATTGATTCCTCTCCAAACAGTGACATTACTACCACTGCTCTTCCAGGAACAAATAACCCTTTTATCCAACACCTTAAACTTGTCCGCCCGCTAGACCAAGATACTCGCCTTTGGTTTTTCCCCCTCTCTCTTTCCCTCCCCTAAAGGAGCGTCTGAGTCTGGTTGATCCACCAAGTGAGAGTAAAATGATTGCTTCAGAGGAAACTGGAAAGACAGTACTCCTCCACTCCAGGTTTGGACTTAGTTTTAGTGAGGAAGCTGATAACTATCCCATGTTGTTGCAATTGAAGTCTCACTCTCTGCCGTTGCTTAAGTCCATTAAGACCCCGCGCATCAGAAAATTCAAACCTGATTGCCATAGGCTCAAACTGAAAAAGCAATGGAGTCAGAATCTGGGGGGTCCTCATCCTCTTCCACCTCAGCTGGTTTAGTGGGACTGCGTTTCTTTCTCCTCTTTCCAGTACTAGACTGGGTCAGAGGTGGAGGCTGCTTGGTCACATCAGCATCCAAAATTTTAACATTTCCAGGATCTTCAATAGATCTTTCCACTTTGGTTGGAGGCATGGGGTTATAAGGCGTTGGCCCAATATTGCTAGCAGGCAACACCTCCCTTACCTCCGCCTCTTTCCTTATGGGCCTTATGCGCTCTGTCCCACCTACATCCTTAATGGTCGCCCACCTCTTATGTGATCAAGTGTTGGGGAGAACCCCATCTGTTTGGGAAGCAGCCATTTCCAAAATGTCCTTTGCAGATTAAGACAAAGCGCCACTTAGCTTAATTTAGAATCTAATGGCTTCCCATACCTTCCGGGTCTGCTTCAACTCCTTGTTGACCTTCCTCATGCTTTTCAGCACTCCAGTCAACGCCTTTAAAGTGATGCCAGCTACTGCCTTCTCCCTTGCTTTAGACTACATCTCAGTTAGCTTTTACAATGCCTTCTGGAGAGCCAACTTATCCTTCTCAGAGGGCACCATTACTGGCACCCCTGTTCTAGGCCTGCTAGGCTTGGCCACTGCCGCAGGAGGTTGAACCTGAGGACATTTGAGTCTAATATGCCCCTTCACACCACACAAGAAGCACATGTCCAGCTATACCACAGGGACACTCCAGGTCCCCACAGTTACTGAATGAGGCAACTACCCATATAATTTTGAAAGTTCAACCTTCAAAACCCAGTCCTCAGATCCTACGGTGAAGGTTTTCAAGCTACTGTCCATCTGCTTCAAGTTCTTTACCAGCTTTTTCTAATCAAAGGAGATCACTCTGCCAAAGTCTTTCGGCTGAGATATCATGGCCTCTCTAATGATCATAGGTGGTATGACCCTCAGAATGAACCTTCCGATATTGGTGCTGATGTCAAGACATACAGCCTCCTCATCCTTTGTGCTCAAACTGGCAGCCAAAACCTGTTTCTTTTGAAGCTTAGACTGGAGGGTCATAAGTTTCTACCCAAAACCAAACGTGAAATATGGAGTGGGCAAACCCAAACACCTTAATCACCCTGACCATAAGCATCTCCTTAAGCCACCCAGTCTTTATTTCCATGGCGTGAACCCTATTGAGGCTCTTTACCATGATCGCCATCAGATCCTTGGATGGGCCAGAGTTTCCCACTTTGAAAAGCTTGGTTTCTACACCAAATCCATTAGAAGCTGCCACTGCAAAGGAGAACAAAGCCCCCTGTGCAGCATAGGCCACCTCTGCTGTTGATTTATTAATGGAGTTAGTCTCTCCGGTTTGTTTTTGTGATGAAGTTTGCTTTCCAGGCCCTTTTTGTGCGGTAACTATTGCAGCCCTTTTTGATTTGGTCCATTATTTTGGTACGTAAGTGCTCCCACCTTTTGTTGCACCAGTGTTAGCCATGTAAGCTACTGGCCATTGTCCAGATTTCAGGCCAATCTAGAAAATCTTGGTAAATATTGTAGACAGGTGAGCTAAAGCCCAGCTAATCAGAATTGCCCCACCCTTGTCACTGAGACCTGCTTTTGCAGTTCCCCACCTTATAGAGAAGCAGTATGAAAGATGATACGCCTGACTCTTGCCTCCCCCTTCCTGCCCATATTCTCCCCCCAAAGGAGAGTGGAAGCAACTGCAAATACAGATTGGGTTACAGTCATTAGCTTCCATCCCACTCCCCATCCAGGCTACTACAGGACCCTTTTAGGGCGCCTATCTGGGTTCTAGTGTTAGCTACTCATCCATGTTTTTATGAGCTTTCCTCAGTCATGCCACATGAAAGCCCCAACCCTACCTAGCTCCCATTCAATTGATTTTGATAATTAGTTGGTAATTAGTTGAGTTAATAAGTTTATTTATTTTAGGGTCAGTTAGTGGTTTGTGGTTGATTCAATAGTTAATTAGGTTTGGCTGATAAGTAGGAGATTTTAGTTTATTTAATAAGTTTAGTTTTTAGTTTAGCTAAGTGATTAATAGTTTTTTGGTTGATTTGACAGTATAATAAATTTTGGCTAATTGTTGGTAGTTATAGTTAATTTTCTAAGCTTAATTGATTTTAAGTATTAGTTTAGTTTGGTAATAATTATTTAATTTGATGGGTTTAATTTTAATTAGCCAAGAGGTTGGCAGTTTTTAGTTGATACAATAGGTTCAGTTTAGTTTTGGCTGAGTGTTTTTTGGTTGATTTATTAAACTTAATAAAAAATTATGGTGAGTGCTTATTAATTTGTAATAAGTTAGTTTTAATTAGTTATTACTATGACTGAGTGGTTAGTAGTTTTTAGTTGTTTAATAGTTAACTGGGTTTAGTCAAGTAGTTGGTAAAATTTAGTTAATCTGATAAGCTTAATTGGTTTTACTGAGTTATTGGTAGTTCGTAGTATGCAAAATTTAAATAATGACATAAATAAACTGGTAATCTATAAGCTCTGTAGCAAAGCATAGATATTCAATAGTACTTATATATAAATAGTATAAGTAATTTTTTTCCTAAAAATATTTTATAATATATTCACTAAGGATTGGTTAGCCAGGCAGATAAAACTGCATCCACCCTAGTGCAAGTTTTGAGATCAAAAACTGTACTGGCTAGAAAAATTCTTAGTATAGTATTTGTCCCAAGGTTGACCCACCTTAAATACTTAAAATATATGCACTAAACAAATATAAAATGATGGTATATAATTATATACCATTTCTCTCTCAATTTCAACATTTTATTATTCAATTTCAACATTTTACAAATCAATATTAACATTTTTAGGACATGGCACAACATAAATTCTAGATTTACTTATGACCTATAAATAAAAAGATGAAGTCACATTTATTTTTTGGTAAAGTTTTCTTATTAATTATATAATTGTTAAAGCCATGATACTATTTTGGAATTAATTAAAGTGATGACAAATAAAGATTGACACAATCTTAATGTCAATATGAACTAAACATTTAATAAAACTTATTGATGTACATAAGGTAGTTCTGCAGCACAATTAGTAATATTTAAAAAATCAGTTTAAAATAACCTGCGCTATCTTCCTCCATTACAGTTGCAGTTTCTTCAATTATCAACTCTGATAAAAGACCAGATGAACCGCCTCTCAGTCTTGATCTAACGCCATTTTTTATTTTTGAAAAGGCATTTTCTATTGGATTTATCATGTAGGAATATGGAGAAAGGAATTTAAAGTCATAATTAGATATAGCAATAATTCTTTCTATGTCAGCTCTTTGGTGTATTCTAGCATTATCTAGTATAAGACACATTCCTTGCAAGCATTTTTCATTGTAAAGATAAGAACAAAGATTATTAAGGTATTCCACAAATAAATCACCATTTACCGTTGAATTAGCAATGGTTTTACATCATTGAAGGCCATCAATTGTCATATTAGCTTATAAAGATACTGATCTTCCTCTAATGGCAGGAACAGTCACAATTGCGCGCGTTCCTATTCTTGATCTTCCTTACATCCGCTTTAAATGCAAATTGAAGGAAGATTCATCAATAAAGACTACTTTTGAATAATTTCCATTAAAGTAATTGTTAAGCCATAGGGCATATTCTTTTCTTACAGCAATAGTATGGGGAAGGTTAACTCTATCTAATTCACAATGAGTAAGTTTTAAAATTATTTGCAGTTCTTGCAAGCACCAATCAATACTTGAGATTAAAAATCATAAAATTCTCCTCTTTGGCTTCTAATTTCTCTTTAATTACCTTTAATGTAATCTGAGGATTATAAGTAATCAGACTTTCAATTTTATTCAAACAAATTTCACTAAGAGTACTTCTCACTCTTCCTCCTTTGGCTTTTTTATCAGTGATGCCATCATTTTTGTATACTGAAGAAATTGTTCAGGCAGTATTATAGTTGATACCTAATATTTCCGCTCCTTCCTTTACAGTCTTACCTTGCTCATGGACTAAACATACTAGGCTTTTTCATTTAGTATTATTAACTTGGTCATAATACATCCTTTCTACAACATCAATGTTTTCTTCACTTTCATTTTCATAATCACTGATGGAAGATATGTGGGTAAGTTATTTTATAAAATTTAATTGAATAATAATTTTAAGCTTTTTATATTTATCTTCAAAAATTATTGAAAAAACCTTTTTTAATTAGTGTTGAAATTGAATAATAAAATGTTGAAATTGATTTGTATAACGTTAAAATGGATAAAACTTTTCTCTCTCATTGCAATCACTTTTGCAACAATATCAATTCAAGTCTGATTCTAGTTTGATAATCTCACAGAGGAGATTAGTCTGCGTTCATGTCAGGGAGCAGTTGGGCAAGTAAGGTAAGAGAGAGAGAGAGGCGGTAGGCCCGCGGCCTCAAACGTTCAAAAACGCCCCAGAGAAACTGGCGGAATAGAAAAAAATAAAAAACTGGCGGTCACTATTTCCCCAGAAATCCTCACTTGGCAAGCGCGATGCAACAAGTACATCAACACGCCACACTCCCAACCACTCTCGCTGGTGGAATATGGAGTCTGTGTGTTTCTGGACATCCAACAAACAGCTTTATGGGAAAATTTTGTGGGGATGTGCACACTTTTTCCTGACTGCGGTGTACATTGCACCTCACTCCATGTCACGCGGTTGGCTGGACCTCAGTTTCAAAAACAAGGAGGCAACAGATGAAGCTGTTACAGTGTGTGTAGTGATCAACCTCCCCAAAGGGCAACAGGTCATCGAAACCAAATGCACCAGATGACAAAATCCAACCAAATTTTCCTCACGTTTGACTTTTTGCCTACTACAGTCAAACGTGCCATTTTGGAGCAGCACCTGAAAGATGGTCTAACTGTATATGGCGAAATACAATCTTTTGAGATGCTATGCTTTATGCTGATGCCACACCTGTGCACTGGCAAACCCATCGCAGCTCTGACCCCAACCAAGGAGATTGCGAAAGACCTAACCCAGATCCCACACTCCACATATATCAATATTGAAGGGCATACCACCCACCCTTTCTGGGTAACCGTGGACAGCGCACCCCCCATCTGCACCCACTGAGATGCGTTCAGCCATAAGGCACACACATGCCCCACCAAGGAGGGCATCACATTCCAAGAGCACCCCTCAGTGGCCATGGCCAGCGGTGAGGCGCACTACAAACCAACCACAAGCACCAAAGAGGCTTTCCCGTGGGGAGCACAAGGCTGCTACCTACTGGTAAATCTATCTCCCCTCAAGAGCGGAAGAAGGCCAAACAGGCCCACAGGGCCACGGCCATGGAAGCGGCCAAAGTCACCTCCACTATCCCGCACACCCAACGCCAGGAGGACATTGAAACTTTCGTGGTGGAAGCAACTTGGGAATCCATAAACCAATCAGATTTGGAAGCCCATGCTGATTGGGCTACCAATATGAGAATCCAATGGGTGACTCAATCTCACCCAACCTTTGCAACCAAGTTCCAGTTGAAACTGACTTGGTTTCCAACCTATCTGAAAAAAATTTTGACCTGAACATTGGTGCACTAAACTCATCTGCACCGCAAAAAATTCGCTCAACGTTGGGGAAACAAAAAGTGAAGGCAAAAGCCAACGCGAACCTTTCTGCTAAAATTAAAAACCACCAATAGCGTTGCTGCAAACACCCACGCTGCTGTGAAGGCCCATGAGGATCTAGAGGAGGCTAGTGGGCCCGGGTGCCCACCCCCTCACATCTAAGGTGTGATGGGGGAAACCTTCACTTAAGGGACGTTGAATATCGCTGGACTCAAGGCCTCGCCATCCTGGGCTAGGAAACTGAGTTTTTTTAAAAAACTTACCCGTGGATATCCTGGCCATCCAGGAGTCCTACTGTCCATGAGGTTCTGAGGATGCTTGGAAAACCATGCTCCTCCCATCCCTATCCTTTTGGTCAGAGCACTGTGGGGTGCTAGTTCAGAAAAACAATTTTTTCAAATTTTTACGGCGGAATCCTTCCTCAATGGCTGAGTCCTCATTGTCACTTTCTTGTGGGCCAACGTGGTACATGCTATCATCAACATCCATGCCCCAATCTGTGCACAAGAGCATCAGGAATTTTTCTCGTTGGTCAAATCCCTCCCATTACCCCCAGACCCTTTCATAGTTGGTGACATGAACTGTTGGCTAAACACACCCATGGACTGTTGGCCTTCCTCCTCCCATGCCCCCAGGGTCACGTAGAACTTTGCATTATAAAGGCCACCCTTGGGTTAATGGATTCGCTGCCGCGCAAGCCCTGCTGCTCAAAAACATGACGCGCTCCCATGTCCACAACAGCCAATTAAGGTCCATGACCCGCATAGACCTTATCCTCACGCTGGCGAAATTCCAACCTCACATTTCCCACTTCCAAACAACAAAAATTGAATTCTCCGACCACTGGTTGGTCTCAAAAACCTACCACCTACCTGTCACAGTGGCTAAGGACCCACATTGGTGCAAACTCCGCCCTCCCAAACTTGCGTCACCAGGATTTCCACTTGGGTGGAATCAGCAACTTTGGAAAAAGATTTTGCTACACCATTTTGCGCGGACCCCATCTCCACATGGGCAGCCTTCAAAGAGGATACCATCCGCCACTATTGCCACCTCTCCTCCCGACGCTCATGAGCCACATCAGCCATCATTTCGCGCACTCTAGAAGAGTTGGCACACCTGGAGTCCAACATCCCAGCTACAGGCTACAGCCCTGCATGGGGCTGGAAGTGGGTGGAAGCAGCCACCCACCTCAACGCACTCAAAAGGCAACACAAACATTTTGTTTGTGTTCAGTACAGGGCCAAACGCATTACAGAGGGTGACAAGTGCACCGCATATTTTTTAAAAAAATTTTGCACCATGCCAGAGCATGGCCTGCACACAGGTGCAAAGATTGGATGATTCCATCACAAATATGCCAGATGAAGTGGCAATCAAAATACAAAAGTAATACTCCAAGTTATACTGATCCGATTTAATTTAGCCAGCTGAAGTGGCAGAATTTTTTGACCAAACCCCCATCCGCACGTATTCCAATACCCAGAAACACTGAATTTGATTACTCTTAATGAACTATGGACAGCCATCCGCAGTGCACCAAAATTAGAAATGCCCAGGCCCAGATGGCATTCCATATGATGTTATAAAAAGTACTTCAAATATATATCCCCACTGCTGCTTGCCTCACTTAACCAGAGCCTTCTGGAAACGCACCTCCTACCAGGAGGACAAGAGGCCTTCACCGTCACACTCTTCAAAAAAGGGGACAAGCTAGACTTAGCCAACTGGCGCCCCATTTCTTTAACTAACATGGATACAAAACTTTTAACTAAAATCATGGCTAACCGTTTAGGGATTGTAGCATCTGTCACCATCTCCCCAGAACAATTCAGTTTCATGCCTAGAAGGTTGATTTGGGATAGCGTGCACTCTGTGGCTAACGCATGCCAGTCCACAGCCTCTGGAGCACTTGTATTCTTAGACCAACAGAAGGCCTATGATAGAGTAAACTGGGAATACCTCAGGGCCTGCCTCCATCAATTCCGCTTACCCCTTGCTTCATCAACTGGGTAATGTTGCTCATGGAATCTGCAACAATGGCAGTGCGTGGCCCAGGCTTCCTAACGGAAGTAGTCCGCCCTCAGAGGGGCCTACGACAAGGGGACCCCCTCAGCCCACTCTTATACAACTTCAGCCTTGACCCACTACTTCGAAGTGAATGATCAACTCACTGGGGTCCATGTACCAGGCCAAGCCCCGGTCAAGATGATGGCGTTTGCAGACGACTGTGTGGTAGGGGTGTCTAATAATAAAGACACATGCGCGCTTGAAGCTCTCATCCAGGAGTAATTCTGGGTAAGTAATGCTACACTGAACGCTTCTAAGACTGAAATCATCCTCCTTGGTCGGTATCAAGCCCGCTGGGCCTCAGCGCCCTGTTTCCATTCCACCCTATCTGCTAGAGCACACGCCTGCTTACCCTTCCCAACCCACACCACCTCACTTGTGCTCCCCTTTGTGCCAAGCCTCACCGTTGGGCTGGTCCGCCATTTGGGCGTGTGGGTGGAGGCAGGCGGGTACACATCAGTAGTAATGGAAAGTCATGTTCTAGACAACGTGATGAAGTGCATCGCCTCCCTCAGAGCCCACCCTACTTCCCTTACTGGCAGGGTTGTTTTAGCCAACTCTATGCTCCTCTCCAAAGTCTGGTTTGGAGCCCACGCCATCCCCTTCTCCCCAGGCTTTTTCAAATCCTTGTATGCCCTTCTGCAAGGATGGCTTTGGTCAGGCTGCTCACCACCAGTATGGCTAGAGGTCATGTTTGGCCCTCATCATCATGGTGGCATGGGCCTGCTTGACTTCAAAGCCCATGCTGCCAAGATCCTGGGCACCTGGATTGCGGCCATCACCGCCCCTATGTTCCTTTCCCAACACTGGTCCCGCGCGGCCTGCTCCAACTTCTCCCACGCTTTGGCCTTAACAATCCATTGAACCCTCACTCCTTGATGAAATACCTGGCTTCACCACCATTGGCCACAGGTCCTCATGGTACTAAAACCCACTACAAACGAATCCTCCTCTCCATGCAGAGCGCTGAGTGGAGAATTCATATTAGCGGACACACAGCCCAGAGTGGTCGCCCCTCTCCTCAGTTCGCACAAGAGGTACAAGGGTTACCCATTCAAGATGGCGTGATCCCCACACGCCCCCATATCCTATCCAGGGTGGACTACCTGGACATGATGGACATCCCTTTTACCATTGAGACTCAGAAGACTATTTGGAAATATGAACACCATCCTCTGTTGCAGCCTCAAATCCGCTCCCATGTGTGGCACTGCCTGAGGTGGGTGTACCGAATGGCTGAGCGCTCTAACGCTTTACACTCATTCTGCATCATGTGTGGCCAGTATGGAACGCTGTTCCACCGTATGGAGAAGTGTCCTACCTCTAAAGTGATATGGCGCGAAGTTCAACGTCTGCTTGGCCAGAATCAAATACATCCCTTCAGTCTGTCAAGAGATATGTTTGCTTTATCAATGGCCTCCCCCTCCCACCCTCCCTCCATGCCCTGGTGGTTGCAATCGCCATGTGGACTATCCACACGATTGTCTTGGACGCCATTGCAGGCTCCACCCCCACCCTCCCAGAATCTGTCCACAGATTCCAGTCCCATTTGGTGAACCACTTCCAAGAGTGGATGTTTGGGTACCTCCCACCACGTCGCTGACAGCTGGTCTCCTCCTGGTTCCCAGTTTGGTTCATCAAATCAGAACCTTTCCTACACACACATGTTCATTTGTGGCTACGGCCCCTTCACACGTTCCCTCCCTCTCCCCATAGTGGCGTTCCCGCTGGCAACAAGAGATAGCATCACTTCTCAGGGGTGCCTTCCTGTTACTAAGTTCTGTTCCTTTCAGGTCAAATTTGGAAGTGTCATCCCATGGTCAGCCTTCCTCACAAAAAAATTAAATCTTAATAAGATGTTAAAATTGATTTGTAAAAAGCTGAAATTAAATAATAAAATGTTTAAAGTGATTTGTAAAATGTTAAAATTGGACAATAAAATGTCATAATTGAATAATAAATGATAAAATTGAGAGAGAAATGGTATATATATAATTATAATATAATATAATATAATTTATATTACCCTAGCCTAACTCTTACTATATATACTTATATTTAGATGAAATGAATATATCTTTTAATAATATTTTTATAAAATATACCAAACTAACACAGGACAATGTTATATATTTACTTAAATAAAAAAATTACATATAATAAAATTTAAAATAATGCCCTAACCCTAATTGTATATCTAAAATATATTTGCCAAAGCTCTCTTGCTCACTCATCACTGTATCTTAACAATGATAAGGCCTAGAAAAATATAATATACATAGATATTCACTAGATACTGTAGATGTGCAAAAATAAAGGTTTTTATGGTAAAATAAATTTTTTTATATGTAACCAGTAAAAATTTTATATGTTTTTAATGGAAATTAGTTATTGGTACAGCTGCAAGGTTAGATATTTGGTTAATTTAATATTTTAAATAGTTATTAGGTAGTTAGTTGTAATTTACTAATTAGCAATTTAATTTACACTTTAATTTAAGAATCAGATCTATTTAAAATACCTAACCTAACATAAGTAGCTTAGCTTTTAACTTTAAACTTAAATAATTTAAAGATTGGTGTTTAAATCAGTGCACCATTACTTTTTTCTCACTTTTTATTATCTAAAAGGCTACAATATATAAATAAAGTTCCCTGATCTATCAAAGAACTAATTAATAGGATCTTATTTTATACTATTTTTACATTAGACTTCAAAAATTGAAAATTGAATATTTATAAGGTAAGGTATTAACTTCAGATCATAGAATCACATATTGGCTATCAACAAAATGATTAGCAAAATACTAGTTTTATATAATTTCTGCATTTATTTTGGATCATGACTTAGTTATTAATCAGCCAATATGATAAATTCAAATGATTTTAATTTGAGTAGTTGGTTATTTTTAGTCAATTCAGCGATAGTTTCAGTATGCTTTTGCCATGTGGATGAATATTTGATTAATCTAAATAATTTTTGAGTTAAATAATTGGTTGGTAATCAGTTTAATTAATAAGTTTAATAAGTTTAGAGTTAGTTTGTGATTTGTGGTTGATTCAATAGTTTTTTAGGTTTGATTGATAAGTAGTAGGCTTTAGTTAAATTAATAGGTTTAGTTTTGGTTTGGCTAAGTGGTTAGTAGTATTGGTTAATTTGACAGTATTCAGTTTTGGCTAATTGTTGGTAGTTATAGTTGATTTGCTGATCTTACTTAGGTTTAAGCATTAGTTTGGTTTATTATAATTATAATTATTTGATTTGATAGGATTAATTTTATTGGGCCAAGTGGTTGGCAGTTTTAAATTGATACAATAGGTTCAATTTGGTTTTGGCTGAGTGCTTTTTGGTTGATTTAATAATTTTAATAAATTAAGTGGGTGCTTAGTAATTTGTTTTAATTTATTAGTTTTAATTGGATATAACTATAACTTAATGGTTGGTATTTTTGATTAATTTAATAGTCAACCGGGCTTAAAAAATTTGGTTGATAAAATCTTGTTGATACAATAAGCTTAATGGGTTTTTATGAGTAAGTATAAATTATCTATATAATATAATTTAAAAATAATAAATCAAATTATCTGTAAGCTATAAACTTTGTAGCAAAGCACATGTATTTAACTAGTACTTATATATAAATGTGTAAGTCCAGGGGAACATCCAATGTGCGTGGATTGGGCAATCTTCCTATTTCTGGATAAAAAGATATAAATATTGAATTATTAGCTAAAATTGCTGATAGTTTTGACTTAGCCAGCAGTATGATCACTGACACCAACACCTCTCAAAATTGATGGGGATGATCCCCAATGTGCAGATAGTATTTTCAGAAACTATTGCAGACAGTAAAAAACCCTATTCAATGAATTGGAAGCTGCAGCTGATATAACTTATTTAACTGAACGAATGCCCCAGCAACTGGCAACTGGTGGATTGGGCATTCTGAACCATTTCTAACTAATAGGGACCACCCCTACATGGGGTGGCCCTGAAAGA
Organism: Massospora cicadina; assembly: GCA_022478985.1. NCBI lineage: Eukaryota > Fungi > Entomophthoromycota > Entomophthoromycetes > Entomophthorales > Entomophthoraceae > Massospora > Massospora cicadina. The sequence goes on from JAKSZP010004510.1 coordinate 20,474, forward strand.
TCCCATTGCTCATCAGCCAAGATGCTGTGATGTTAACTAGTGAAAACACAGTCAAGCCTCAGTTCAGGCGTTTGTGGTCAAACAGACAGTGGCTCAGCCTGCTGCTGATCCTTTGATTTAAGTTCCAATTAAAATTATCTGCTCCCTTCCCCAAAAATTTGCCAGGTTAGGTCAAATAAAAGAGACCTGATCCCTGCTTGGACCTAGTACAATCAAATACTACTTAACAAGTTGCATTGTAATGAGGAAATTGTTGATCAATTTTATTTATTTTTTTCAATAAATTTCCACTAAAACCTAATATTTTTACTTATATCCTTTTAGCCAAAGTTCCAATAGCATTAACCTGATGGCATTTTGGTCCTAACATTGGATGAGCATTACAAATTTTGATGATTATAATTACACCTACCATTTTCTCTGAATTCAATGAATAAGAAAATTTTGGCAATTTAACCCTATCATTGCAACTATCCCCCATCAATATACTGGGATCTTGTGGCCTTACATCCACCATCTTCAAGCAATAAACTACCCCTTCTATCTACAATTTTATTGAACCCACCCACCAGCAAACCTGTAGAAGCTAACCCTGTGGTACAATCCACTGCAGTAAGACCCACAGTGTTTGATATTATTTTTATTTGGTTAATTTTTAGTTTACTTTTCACGCTCATTCTACACCAATAAATCATTATTTTCTAATTTGTGGCTCCATACAACATTGTATGAGCGGCAATGCTACTGGAATTCTGGCTTGTCCTAGGTGCTCACACATCATAACTGGCAGGCCAATCTAAATTTTTTCTGCCATTTTTATGACAAAATGATATATGTAATTTTTCTAAAAACTACTTCTATAATATATGCGCTAAACTAACCTGGGACAATACTATATATTAACCTATACATAAAAAACATAATATATAACTTATAATACTTTAACTCTAACCCTAACTGTGTATACTTATTTATGTCACTCTAAATATTTTTTTCTAATACTATTTTTATAATATATATACTACACTAATATGAGACAATATTATTTATTTTTATATATAAAATATAGTATATAATTTACAATATCTGAACTTAGCCCTAACTGCATACACTTATTTATTAACTATAAATTTTTTCTAATACTTTTTTATGACATATGCACCAAACTAATCTGGGATAATGCTATATATTTACCTATATATAAAAAATTTAATATATAATTTATAAATGCTCTAACCTTAAACCTAACTGTATAAACTTATATAATATATATTCCTAATACTAATTTTATAATATATGCACAAAACTTACCTGGGACAATGCTAAATATTTACATATAAATAAAAAAACATATTATATAATTTATAATACCCTAACCCTAATTGTATAAATTTACTAAATATATATCTATATTTTCTAAAACTAAACCTATAATTTATGCACTGAAAAGGGAGGGTACCCCATTGGTAGAGTATGTACCACTACCACTAACTCCGCAAGTTTAATCCTGGAAAGTAACTTTAGATTGAGGATAATTATTGTTGTTAGAGTTGCACATTAATACCCCAAAATGAGATAGCAAATAGCAAGGTGGTTTCAGGCAAGCAGCAAGTTAGAATTAGACCAGCCTGCCAGCCTTAGCGCCGCAGCACCTGAATGGCAAACCAGAATGCCAAAGGCACTGCTGCTGGTATGACGGATAAGAAACTAGAAAGGAGCTTTGCCAGTAACTGCTGGTGAGCCAGAATCTCATATAAAACACATATTAAAATACCAAACAATTATGGCCGTTTACCCTGAGAGGTGTGAGTGCTGGTGGAAAGGGCGTTTATTTTTGACATAAAAACTAAGTTTAAGGAAAGGTTTAATGGAAAATAAAGGAAGAAAAATTGACCAACAATCTTCTCAGTGTGTTACAACTGATTAATTATTGGTCGATTGATGAGAAAACAAGCTGGGATCAGGTCCCTCAAGTTTGACCTAACCATAAAATATGCGGAAATGGGGGCAGATAAGCTCACTGTACTGACATTGAAGGATTTGCCAGCAGGCCAAGTTGCTGTTGGTTTGACCTCAAATGCCTAAACCAAAACTTGACTGCATTTCTGGTGGTTGGCGTGATGGCATCTGGCTTGATGAACAACAGGAATCCCCCAATGCAACCCCACATTGGGGTGCTCCCAATTGGTTGGAAATGAATTTAGGATTCCCAACTCCACCTATGCCCAGTTGCTGGGCCATTTGTTCAATCAAAAGCATAGCATTGGCCACAATGCTCAATTTTCCAGAAGGGAGCTTTTAACTATAGTTGATGGTGGCCAATGCTGCTACCTGCATGTCAGGAGTCATCCCTGAAGATTTTGGGAGGGGGTTAATTATGATGCTTGTGGTGTTGGCTGAATCAAAACTGTCAGCAAATCTAACTGATAAATCAATCTTTGTTCCTTTTTGAATATGTGGATTCTGATCAGTGGGCTTGTTTCCACTCATTTTCAAGCTGATCAACTTCATTTCATCAATATCTGTGCAAATTTCCCTGATCAGTCATACAAGTTTAGCTGAGGTGAGTGTGGGGACTGGAGGAGGGATCTGAAGAGGGAGGGCTGTTACTAGCGCTCGTCTATCATGTGGGCAAGGTAACCCTTGGTGACGAGGGTACAGCCACCCTCTTTAGAGCCTTTTACCTGGAAATGGGAAGAGGGTCTGATCAAAAAACAGGGGACGTTCCCCTAGACTTACATTACCTTTCTTTTTTTCCGAAGGAAGAGCACCACCACTGGGGTAATGCATGGGGGCCACATTTTCGTATGCCTTGGGTAGTTTGGTTGCCATTACCATTGCAACTTTTTGGGAGGGATGGGGGGCGTTAAGTGGGATTCATGATGTGCTTCGACCAGTTTCATGCAGTTATCGCAATTTTGAACCTTAACCCACCTGTTCTTGTAAGATGGATACCCTTTCTAGGCCACAAGAGACTGAACTGACTGCTGGGATTTTCAGGACGCAAGGATGTTTTCCATCTCAGCTTATTCTGCATCCTCTATCACAATTGGTTTGGGTTAGGTGAGGATGATCCCTTTGAAAGGGGACAACAGAGACATGTGGAAGATGGGGTGCTGTTTAAATGAGTTGGAAATTTCAACTGAGAAGCACCATTGCCCAAGTCTTTCTCCAACAGGTGGGAACCCAAATTCTTGCATGTAAACTTCCAGGAAGGTACCAGCATCCGCAGATGACAAGTATCTAACATTGTCATGGTCACACTAAATTATAGTGAGGAAAACACCCAAGGATAAGGTTGGGCGGCAGGAGGCCCAGAAAGTGAAGTTACAGGCCCTCCCTGACCTTAGGCATACACTAGACCAACGCTGGGTACAGGCAAAATATACCCAGGTTGGTAATAGTGAGGTGCCAAGTGCTCAGACCCTTACATCAGCCCATGCACTAAAATGGACATTCTACTTGATTAACGCAGATGGTTCCATTTGGTTAGTTGAGAGTCAGGGTTTCCAAACCTGTTCCATTTATGAAACAATGTGTTTGGGTCAGATCCAACTTTAATCGATTACTCAAGTGATGTCAGTTTCATAATATTTGACCAATTTGGATAAAAGGGTCTGCTTATTGGTGGGTCAGTGCTTGGGCCCACTTCAGCAATCCCCATATTCCACCAACATCATTTGATTATGTTTTCAATGACCAACACTCCTTCTTGGTCAACTTCCCAATAAATATTTTCCCATTTTTCCATTTTTTAATGTAATCTCTAGCAAACCTGTGTGCGAACCTCTTCAAGGAGGTCTCACGCTATGTTAACCAACTTAGTTTTAAATTCAATTAAATTTTCAACTTGTGCACCGTTGGGTAGCCCAGGTTCCCTCCAACCTTGTACGTTTAACCTTTCTACTTTATGCTCCTCATTGTTTTTGGTCAGTTGTTTGCTATCATGATTGCACTTTTTCCCTTAAGTTATTATCACTCCAGCACCCCCTACTGGGTTCTATTAACTTTGGTACTGAAGGCTAGTTTCCAGGCGTTGGCTCTGTGCGCCAAGCACCACTACACTGGAAATAGGAGAGTTATAGGCACTCCCCTTACAAACATAATGTGAGAGCTTACCGTAATATTGTGGCCAGGAAGCCGTTTTCTATCTGCAAACCATTTATAGTCATCAATAGAATTTTTGAGGTGCTCCCGCATCAAGGACTGGGTATACTGGATATGCTCAACATGATCTGCGGCAGCAGGAAGCTCAGGACATATACAGGGACCAACCAAAAAAGAGGGATTATAACCTAACGTTGCTTCATATGAAGAAAAACTCATTGAAGTGTGAATACCATTGTTATAGGTAAATTGGGCGAGAGGGAGGTCATAAGCCCAATTATTCAGGGTGGCCAAAGTGTAAAAACGCAAATACTGTTTCAAAATTTGGTTAAACCACTTGGTTTGTCCGTCAGACTGGGGATGGAAGCAGTGGAATGACAGGTGGTGATTTTTAAGTTGGTTAAAAGCTCATTCCAAAACAGTGCTGTAAATTGGGATCCACGGTCACTAATGATCTCTTGTGGGAGGCCAAACATTAAGAATTCATGGTGTACAAAGACCTGAGCAGTCTCTTCAGATGTGATTACAGAAGTACAGGTAATAAATAGTGAAAATTTGGTGAAGTGATCAAACACCACCATAACTGCCATAAACCCATTAGTGCAGGGGAGTTTGACAAAAAATATATGGACACCAATGTCCATGGACCCTCCGCCTGTTGTAAAGGTTGTAGAGACCCTTCTTTCCTGAGTGGTCTGACTTTGCCTGAGCACAGGTAATGCAATCGGCAATCAAAACAAAACTTTTTTAGTTAAGCCCGCCCAGTTATAGGTTCACTTTATCAATTTGATGCATTTTTTGTTGCCTGGATGGCCTATCATGGGAGGGTCATGATGCGCATGAAACACCTCATCTCAGAAGAGAAGGGGAACCCAAATTCATGACCTAAAATAAATGAGTCCCTCCACCAAGGAGTACAGAGAATGTTTATGATTTTGAAGAGTCAATTGCTCATATAACTCCACCCTTTTGGGGCAGGTCATCCTGCCAGCTAAGACCTAAGCACCAAGTGGGGAATTGGGGGCAAGGGCTTTGGAGGAAATGACAGAAAAATTGACAAAAATTTTGGCAGCAGAAATCTTGGTAACAAGATCCACTTCCTCTGAATCCAGGGGACAGTGGGCAGGATTGTGGCTGAGAAAATTGGGAAACACATTAAGTGCACCTTTTATGAATTCATATCTGAAATTGAAGCTGCGCTTATCCCAACAGGTACAAGCTTGCCAATGCACCAATTTTTGAGGTTTACAGAAATACAAGAAAGCTTGGTGATCGATGTGAACATTCAACTCATTCTGAGCACCCTGTAAAAGATATCGCCAATGAGTCAATGCCCATGCCACAGCTGCCAGCTCCTTATTGTAGATGGCCCAGTATTGCTCTGTAGAAGTAAATTATCAGGAAAAGTAGGTGACCAGATGTTCCAAACCCTCATGTTCTTGGAGCAGGACTGCCCCAATTCCTACTGAGGAGGCATCTCATGAAATGATATATGGCTTAGCAAAATCTGCGTGTTTCAGGAAGGGAGGGGATAAAAATTTTTTTGATCAACTCAAACGCCTGCTGGCATTTGTGTGTCCAATGAAATGTTACATTCTTGCCATTGAGGGGGTGGAGTGGGGCATATAACAGGGAAAGAGCCAGGGAATTTTTTTTAAAAAATGATGGTTCCCAGATAACTCCATAATTGTTTATGGGTTGTTGGGGTAGACCATTCACGGATAGCATCCAACTTATTGAGAGGAATCATGTAGCCATCCTTAATGACAAGGTTCCCAAGAAAGGTAACTTTCTCTTTATAGAACTTGCATTTGGAAGGCTTGACAAACAAGCCCACCATGTGAAAAGCGGCCATGACTGATCCAAGTCAATCACATGTTGTTTAGGAGTTGGGGAGTGAACTAGAATGTCATCAATATGTGTGACTGCGCGAGTGAACTAGAGATCACCCAGTACACTGCCAATCATTCATTGAAATGTAACGGGTGCATTCTTCAGCCCAAAGGGCATCACACAGAATTAAAAAACGCCTTTCTTTGTCCAAATCGCTGTTAGCCATTTTTGCCCTTTCATTACCTGAATCTGGTTGAAGGCATAAATGAGATCCAATATTTAGAACACATGAGATTTAACGATTACTTAGCTGATTATCTGCTCCAGGGGCAGGTGGTAGGGATTGTGAACTGTAACTTTGTTTAAATGGTCATAATCCACACAGGGATGGAGGGAACTATCAGCTTTTTGGCAAAAACAATGGTAGATGCGACTGGAAATGTCACTTTTAACAACCACACTTTTTTAAGCATATCATATAACCAAGTGTTGAGCGCAACCTCCTCCTCCGCTGTGTGGGGATACAACGGGAAGTTGATATTCACCAACATACCATGGTACAGAATTCCAAGTCAAATTTGGTGTGTGAAGGAAGACAGTCCACCTTCTCAGAATCAAAAATACTCTAATAGTGCATCAATACTAGAGGAAATTTGGACGGAAGGCCCAAAGAGGAAACGAGGGAAGTTATGGAGCTATGACCTTGGATTTTCTTGGGAGTATCAACTAAAGGAAATTCTCCCTTAATTTGATCATTGGCAAAAGACAACATATCTGACTTTAGATGAACCTTAACATGTTGCTGATGTCACCATCTAACTCCTAAGATAACCAGGAATACCAAGTTCAGCATTGCTGAGAACTGATCGCAGAAGCTGAACTGGTGTACTGAGAACGAAACTAGCTGGTGAACTAGGTTGAGGTTTGGAAGGCTGAAGATGCAACCATCACTGAAGGTCCTGCATCAAGGTCAAGTTCCAATTGTTGAGCTAGTTCAACACACATAAAATTATTTACTTCTCCGGTATCCACCTAAGCCTCAAGGAGACATGGTGGACCCAACACTAATCTTCATGGGTAATAAGAAGTAAGCAAAGTTCTCTTTATTGGTAGTTATGGATGAATCCAGTGATACCGAAGAGATGGTTGTGGAGTTAGGGGAAACCACTAGGTTCATAGGGGGAGTAAGCTCGTTGCAAGTCAGATTGTCAGATCCTACTGACATGGGCACAATAGCCGCGGCAACTATGGGGTGTATATATGATATTTTGAGTGAAACTAGGCTATTATGGGAAGAAATTTTTTTCTTTACAACCTGGTTTAGCTGAAAAGCAGGACCATTGCTATGACAATATCCAAAAGAAAGGCGGAAATGGTTAGGAATAGTGGTTGGTCGATTATGTCAGGCAAACAGCAAGTTATAATTAGACGTGCCTGCCAGCCTTGGTGTTGGAGCACCCAAACTCATAACCAGAATGCCAAAGCCACTGCTGTTGGTGCAACGGATATAAAAATAGAAAGGAGTTTTGCCAGTAACTGCTGGTGAGCCAGAATCTCATATAAAACACATTTTAAAATATCAAACAATTATGGCCGTTAACCCTGAGAGGTGTGAGTGCTGGTGGAAAGGGCGTTTATTTTTGACATAAAAACTAAGTTTAAGGAAAGGTTTTAATAAAATAAAGGGAAAAAATTGACCAACAATTTTTCAGTGTGTTGCAACTGATTAAATAGTGGTCAATTGAGGAGAAAACAAGCTGGGATCAGGTCCCTCAAGTTTGACCTAACCAGAAAATATGCGGGAATGGGGGCAGATAAGCTCACTGGAAACTGACACTGAAGGATCTGGTAGCAGGCCAAGTTGCTGTTGGTTTGACCTCAAATGCCCAAACCAAGACTTGACTGCATTTCAGGCACTTGGCATGACAGCATCTGGCCCAACGAGCAACAGGAATCCCCCAAGGACACCCCACGTAGGGGTGGTGTCATGAAAACAGCAGAAGAAGTTTATCTTGGCCTGCCAGTCAGGATGTGTAAGCACCCAAAAAGCAAGCCAGAATATCAGAGGCATTGCCGCATGAACAACGTTGTATAGAGATGGTCATTGGAAAATGATAAATCACTGTTACAAAACAATAGTGAATAGCAACCCAAGAATGAACCAGATTGAGGCCGCCCCGGACCCTAGAGGTCTTGCTGCATGGGGTAGTACCACAGATATGATTTTGATAAGGTCACCGGTAGGTGAGTTTAATTCAACTGGAGAGACAAGGGGGAGGATCCTTGCTTGAGGATGGTGGATGTAAGGCCACAAGATCCCATTATATTGTTGGCGAAAGTTTATAATGACAGGGTTAAATTGCCAGAAGTATATAGCTCTTCTGAATCCAGTTTATGACGATGGGGGCCATAGTGACCATTAGTACTGGTAGAGACCATCTGGTGTATGGGCTGACGGGCACCAGAGAAAATGCCATCAGGAATGCGGCCAGAATTTTAATAATAAAATTAATATTGATAGTTCTTTGAGGAAAAATTTTATTGTAAAGGAAAGTGAAGAAAATCGACCAACATTTTACTCAGTGTGATGCTTTTGATTAAATAGTGGTCAATTGATGTGGGGATAAGCTGGGATTGAGACCCTCAATTTTGGCCTAACTAGTGAATTATATGGGAATGGGGGCAGATAAGTTCACTGGGAACTGACATCAAAGGATTTAGTGGCAGACTGAGTCACTGTCAGTTTGACCTCAAATGCCCAAACTAAGGCTCAACTGCGTTTACAACAGTTGGCATGAAGGCATTTGACTCAATGAACAGCGGGAATCCATCAAGACCATCCCATGTAGGGGCAGTCCCAATTCGTGGGAACAGGTTCAGGATGCCCAACCCACCCATGCCCAGTTGCTGGGCCATTTGTTTGATCAAAAGCATTGCATCAGCCGCAACACCCAATTTGATGGCAGGGATCTTTAAACCCTTATTTATGGTGTCTGATGCTACTATCTGCATGTCAGGGATCATCCCTGACGATTTTGGGAGTGTGTTAATTTTTATGATTATAGTGTTGGCCGCTTTGAAACCTTTAGCAATTCCAGCTAATAAATCAATCTTTGTCCCTTTTTGACTATATGGGATCCAATCATTGGGCTTGTTCCCACTCAAAATTGGACTGATTGACTTCATTTTAGCAATCTCAGCAAAAAATTTCCCCAATTAAATTAACTTTTTCTGTTGAGGTGAAGGTGGGCACTGGGGGAGGGTTTGAAGAGAAAGCTGTTATCCAGCGCTTGTCTACCATGTGAGCGAGGTCACCCTAGGTATTGAGGGGTACAGCCACCCTCTTCAGTACCTTCTTACTCAGAAATGGGAAAAGAACCCAATCTATGCACAGGAGACATTCTCCAGAACTTGCATTACCCTTTTCCTTTTCCAAAGGATGAGCACCACCACCGGGAAAATGAATAAGGGCCACATTCTTGTGCACCTTGTGTAACTTGATCACCATTACAGTTGCGATTTTTTTGGGAGGGTGGGGGCTTTGGGGTGGGATTTGTGAAACACTTTGACCAGTTCCATACAGTTGGCACAATCACGAGCCTTGACCCAACTGTTCTCATAGGCTAGATACCCTTTCCAAACCACAAGATATTGAATGGACTGACTGTAACGGCTGGGTTCGCGCCAATATGCAATGAACAAATTGGTCGTAAGAGTCATATTATTGACCATACTAGGTACAGGCCTGCAGAGGCCCATCCCCAAACCTGAACGCCATGTCTCATCATTGCCACATATTCTCCTACAACTGTCCCCCATGACACTGCACATCAGTAGCAGGGCCTGGGACCAGAAAAGGGCCAAGAATGATGCTAACGCCACACTGAGCTCAATGGTGGAGCTCATGTCTGTTGATCTGGTCTGACTATTTTCTCTAAATAAAATTAACGTAATCTGAGCTAGCAAACTCCCTTATTTCTGAATTCCTTGTAGAAGACGCAACTGCCCTACAGAGCTTCCACGTCTTCCCTTAGATAGTGAACTGCAAGTATTAGATAAGCTTTCTTTTTTAGTTAGATTCTTCCAAGCCCCAACCACCACATTATTAGTGAAGATTTGCCATTCCACCAGATCACCATCCATGCCTCATGTAAGCCCATTGTCATTCTGTGGAGGTGATTTGGATTCAGGATGGTGATTTTGCCCAGTTCCAAACTTACCGAGTTTGATGCCCATTAAATCAGGGCCACATTCAGATCAAACTCCACCTGATCCAAACCAATGTATGGATCAGGTGCCTCCTGATCAGTTACATTACCCTATTGTGAAAACCAGAACTCCCAAACCTTCTCTGGGCACCGTGAACAGTCCTCCATCATTTGCCACATCGCCTCCTCTAATGGATAGCCCTTCCACTTCACCAGCAGTTGCTGTTAGCCTCTCACCCACTTGGAATCCAGTATCTGTTCCACCTCATATTCTGGCATCTCCCCTTCTCTAGGATTCAGCAGACTGGGGCGCTCTGGCCCCTCATCCCCAAAAGCCTGTAGCTGGGAAGCGTAAATAACCAGATGGGCTCTGGAACCCACTGGACAACTCAACTCAAAGGCGACCTGATTAAGAGCTCAGATGAGCTTAGATGGGCCCAGAAACTTTGGACCCAGCTTAGAAATCTTTACTGGGATGGCATAGTTCTTGGCTGCTACCAGAACCCAGTCCCCAGGTTCAAACGCCAGATCTGGCACCCTCCGCCAATCTGCCTGCCACTTCATCCAAGCTATTGCCTGAACCAAGTTTCCCATAGTGTCTTTCGGATTTCTGACATGGTACATATAATTTAATTCACCCCCTTACATACGCCGCCTTCAGATCCCCCGTTTGATTTAGGGTTGAGTCCATTATTCACAAAAAATGGTGAAAAACCATTTAGAATCAAGAGTGCTTGTTGTAAGCAAAATGGGCCATCTGGACCTATGATACCCAATCATCCTGTCAATCAGACATTTAACACTGCAGATAGTGTTTAAATATCTGGTTCACCCTCTCCATTTGACCATCGGATTGCAGATGGTACGCCGAGGATTGGCCTGATTTCCAAAGTTCCAAGTAGACTTGACTAAAGATTTTGAAATGAATTGTGGACCATGGTCTGATTTGATCTCCTCAGGTAATCCATGTCAGGAAAACACCTCATCGATGAAAACCCTTGCCGCATCCCTCGCTGAAAAACTCATAGTGTATTAGAAGAACTCAGCGTATTTGGAAAGTCTATCTACAGCCACCATAGTTGTGTCCTTCTCCTGCACCTTTGGAAGTCCCACTATGAAATTGACACTGATTGTACTCTTAGGGGCCTGCAGTATTGGCAGCATATTCAACTTACCGTTGGTGGTTTTCTTGATAACTTTGACTTTGAACATACTAAACACTCCCACACGTACTTCTGGGCATCCTTACAAAGGCCCAGCCATGAATACTCCCACAGTACTAATTCCATCATCTTCCCTACTCCTGGGTGACCCACCAGCGGATAGTCATGAAAAGCCCAGATTATCTTCCATTGTAATGATGGGTTAGATACCCATACACGCGACTTGTGGTATAACACCCTAACCCTTTTCATGAAATCTGCATAGTACCGGTGCAGCTGACCCTCCGTCATCTCATATTTCAGCCTTTGTGCAAACTCTGCGCTGCTCTGCTTCTGAAAAACTTCCTCCCCCAACACACTCCCCCATCTTCAACCATCGAAATTTGGTCCAGTTGGAGCATCATCACTGTGTTGAACTCCTCCAATTCCCACTTCTCATACACAAAAGGTTCATCTTGACTCAACCAATCCGCCAGGATTTTAGAAGCCCCAGGTATGTACTCCACCCAGAAATCATAGCGGAATAGCTCCACATGCCATCTGGCTTGTTGTTGGTTTATCTTTCTGGGTTGGCGATAATACTCAAAAGGCAAGGTGGTCCGTTCAAATAACAAATAGATGTCAGGCGTAGAGCAGGTGATGTTGCCATTCACGCAAGGCTGCCATCACCGCCAACAGTTCTCTATCATATAAAAGGTAGTTCATTTCTGCGAGGAGCAACTTGCGGCTGAAGTAACACATGGGATGCTTCAACCCATCTTCCCCTTCCTGAAACAATATCGCCACCTCAGCATAATTCAAAGCATACATCTCGACCACAAAGTGTTTCCCAGGATCTGGATGGGCCAGCACAGGTGCAGTAAGTAACTTACCCTTTAGTAATTCAAATGCCCGCGCTTCCTCCTTCCCCCATATGAACTGAATGCCCTGGGTCAAATGCGTGAGTGGTAAGGCTATCTGGGAAAGATTTTTCACAAACTGATGAAGGTAGTTCAATGTTCCTAAAAACCTTTGCACCCCTGTCTGATCCATGGGGGCTTTTCATTCCTGCACTTCCCAAAGCTTATCCAGACACCCCCCAATCCGTTCCAGAATACCACGCTGCTGAGGAATGTTACTGAACTCCAGTTGATCTTACACTTGGAGGGCTTCTACCTTAAAGCTATATGGCCAATCAGCCCCAGAACTTCCCAAACAACTCGTACATGATCCTCCTGGGACCGCAAGAAACCTAGAATATCATCCATATAAGCGGCACAGCATTGTATAATCATTTCTCCAAGGACATGGTTGATCATCTGTTGGAATACCTCCAGAGCATTTCTCAGCCCAAATGGCATTACACGATAATAAACACCCCCAGGTGGCACTTGAACGCCATGTATTGCTGATGCTCCAGTCTCACCTGAATCTAAATAAATGCATCTGAAAGGTCAAGCTTTGTAATCATCATGCATCCAGTAACCATTGGAAGAATGTCCTCCAAAAGGGGCATCTGATACAGATCTGTTTCTGTGACCACGTTTAAACGTCAGAAATCCACACATGGGCGTAAATCGCCACTCGCCTTCAGTACTAACAGCACAGGAGACACCACTGGAGACATGGAGGGCTTGATTAAAACCTTGTTCAACATTGACTCCACATGGTCTCCAATGCTTCCCTTGCCCATTCATTGAGAGCATAGACTGGGCATCCCCTGGGAAGCTCTGATCCCTCCTTGAACCAAAATGAGAATGTGAGGTAACCCATAGGGGAAAAGGTGAACTTCTGATTTGACTTAATACATCAACAAAGTCACTATATTTGGGTGGGAGCTCTACCTCCTGCATTCCCCCTAAGCTCCTGCATCCATTAGGGACATCACCCCCAACCTCCATATTCCATGTCATCTGAGGTCCAATCTGAGGTGAAAAGGTAATCATTTCATGCAACACATCAATCCATAGCTGGAAACGATGCCACCATTGCATCCCAGCATCACAGAGTGGGCAATCTCTGAATTGCACAGAAACTCTCTTTTAACCAAAAGGGGTTTGTCAAATGACTTTTAAGGGCTCCAGAACCCACAATGGGCTCTTCTCAATACATCAGTGAACACCACCTCAGGACCCCTTCTCATTTCCAACTGCAAACGTTCTGCTAAGGCAAACTCCACATAATTCTCCTCAGCCCTGTATCCACCAGAGCCAGCACCTTCTCAGTCTGACCATGCGAGTATAACTTGACTGGAATAAATAACCTAGGATAAAGCAAAGAAGAAGGTTTAATGTTAGAAGCATTCTTGGATTGCAAATTCGCAGGTAAAGTAGGTTGGGGACTATAGCTCTACCTGGGCCCCTGACCTGTTCTTCCCAAATCCTCACCACTACCCTGACAGGATCCCACATGGATATTCCCAAGATTCCGTGGAGAGCCCCACCAGCCCCCTCGTCCTCTGCTGGCAATGACTGGCGACTGGACCCTTCCTGGGGACAAAAATCCTCTCTCCAGTTCCATGCCAACGCCAATTGCTTTTCCACTAGCATCACCAAAGCAATCTCCTCCGGCAACAAACCCTGAACTCTAACAGCCGCCATAGCAGCCAACATTTCTGCTTGCAGCCCTTGTCTGAACATTTGCGATGATTGCAAATTCAAGACTCTCACTGCTTTTGCCAATGTCCGGAAAATCCGCCTGTATTCTTCCACTGATCCTCGGCCCTGACCTACTGCCAACAGAGCTGACCATGCCTCGTTCTGCGCCTCATCTAAACAGGTCATTCAGTCAATCCAGTCCACACACTCATCCGTGGATCTGGGCAGACATCCTTGCTCTTCAACCAACTCTTGCACCCATCCAGAAAGTTCTGGGGGTAGTGCCTCCACAATTTGTGTGATCTGCAATGAGAAAGGGGTCTCCCCACCCATTGCTTGAGCCAATCACACCTGAAAACAAATCCGTGACACCACTTGGTGGATCTTTCTAAGGCTTCCATGGGAAAAGCTGCAAACCTTTTAGGGATTTAGGTCCCCCTTGGCGTTCCTTCATCCTCAAAGATCTCAATCCACACACTCAAATCACCTCTCTTATTATGAACATGAGCAAGAAGCTCACCATCACCACCATCAACACATGGTGGTACCATTCCTCCCCGCCTGGGACCTCCTCCTCTTCTTAAGGCCCCACAAAACTGATAAGAAAGTATTTGAGTTGCATCTAATGTAACAGATGGGTTTGCGCCAATATGCAACGAATGAATTGGGCAGTAAGAGCCATGTTACTGACCATACTAGGTACAGGCCTGCAGAGGCCCATCCCAAAACCTGACCGCCATGTCTCATTATTGCCACATATTTTCGTACAACTGTCCCCATGACACTGCACATCAGTATCAGGGCCTGGGACCAGAAAAGGGCCAAAAATGATGCTAACGCCACATTGAGCTCACTGGTGGAGCTCATGTCTGTTGATCTGGTCTGACTATTTTCTCTAAATAATATTAACGTAATCTAAGCTAGCAAACTCCCTTATTTCTGAATTCCTTGTAGAAGACGCAACTGCCCTACAGAGCTGCCACGTCTTCCCTTAAATAGTGCACTGCAAGTATTAGATAAGCTTTCTTTTTAGTTAGACTCTTCCAAGCCCCAACCACCACATTATTAGTGAAGATTTGCCATTCCACCAGTCACCATCCATGCCTCATGTAAGCCCATTGTCATTCTGTGGAGGTGATTTGGATTCAGGACAGTGATTTTTCCCAGTTCCAAACTTACCAAGTTTCATGCCCATTGAATCAGGGCCACATTCGGGTCAAACTCCACCCAATATGAACCAATGTATGGATCAGGTGCCTCCTGATCTGTTACACCAATGAGACTTAAGGGTACCATAATATTCTACACTTTGGCCTCCTCCGCGTTTTTTGATAATGATCAGCTCAGGCTCCATGGAAACCGTGCCCTTAAAGGGTGACAACTGGGAGATGTGGAAGATGGGATGCTGTTTCCAGTGGGCTGGAAGCTTTATTTGGAACGCATCATTACCCAAGACTTCCTCTACCGAAATGGGGACCTGAATGCTTACTTGCAAACTTGCGGAAGGGGACTTGCATATAGAAATGACGTGTATTGAGCATAACATAGGAGCCTAATGTTATGTCGTGACCTGGAAGTGGCTTATGATCCACAATCTGCTTGTAGTCTTCAGTAGCTTTGGTGAGGTTTTCTGAACTAAGGATTGAGTAGACCTAATATCTTAACATGGTCTGTGGCAGCTTGGACCTTGGGCCGCAAGCAAGGTACAACTAAAAAGGAAGGATTATAACCCAACATCACTTCGTAGGTAGACAATCCTGTAAAAGCATGAGTCCCATTATTTATAAGCAAATTGAGCAAGGGGAAGGTTGTCAGACCAGGTGTCCTGTGTGGCTGCAGCATAAGAACGCAGGTACTGTTCAAGGACTTGATTAACTTGCTAGTCTGTCTGTCAGACTGGGGACGATACATGTGGAGTGACAGGGGAAGATTTTTAGATTAGATAAGAGGTCGCTCCAGAACTGTGCCGTGAACTGAGACCCACGGTCACTGATGATCTCCTGTGGGAGGCCAAACATCAAGAACACATGTCGCATAAAGAGGCGAGCAGTTTCCTCTGATGTAATCATGGAAGTACAAAGAATAAAAAGGGAAAATTTAGTAAAACGATCCACCACCACCATCACCGCTGTAAACCTGTTAGAGAAGGGGAGCTCAATAATAAAATCCATGGACACCGATGCCCAAGGACCCTCCACCTGCTGTAAGGGGTGTAGAAGCCCATTTCTGCAGAGCGATCTGACTTAGTCCAAGCACAAGTAAAAAATTGGTGATCCAGGCTGGGACTTCCTTGGTTAAACCCACCAAAGTGTGGGTCCGCTTGATAAAGTCAATGCATTTCTTATTTCCTGGATGGACAACCATGGGGGGATCGTGATATGTGCAAAACACCTCAGTTCTGAAGTGAGGGAGAACCCAAATTTGTCTGCTAAGCATCACCTTTTTGAAAATCAATTCAGCCTTGAAATCTAGCCCCACTAAAGAGATTTACAAAAAAATATTAGCAAATATGGCGGGAAACCCCGCAAAAGAACCCGCGGGCTCTGCCAAACGAGCCAGCACCACCCCAAACGAAGCAACCCTCGGTTAACCACCTCAGGGTCAACCAGAATCACCCGCTCTCAAGCAGTGGCCATGAAAGCAGGCACCACCCCCCAACCTGGAGCTACTTCAACTAGCGCCAGTTCACCTGATCGCACTTCTGCAACCTGCACGCCCAACAGCTATGCGTGCGCTACCTCCCACCAACCCGCTGGGCCCCCTCCAACCAAGGAGGCCATCACCCAAGCTGTTTTAATGGCGTCTGCTCAGTTGAATGCAACTCAGCCCATCCAGGAATTCAATTCCCCATTGTGTCAGCTAATTCAGCCCCATCTATTATTGCTGACGCCTTGTTTCTGGCTCCCCCCAGAGGGGCGATACCCAGCTACCTGGCCCCCAAACCCTCAGATGTAAGGTTAGATTAGCCGCACATTCTGGTTCACTAAGCACCAAATTGGGACAATCTACTCTTCCCAATGGGGATTTAAATGGTTCAGATTTTGGAACTTCACACCAGTTCCAATTTCACCCGTCCCATTTAGACCCCATAATCGGCACTTCTCAAGTTGGCACTTTATCTCCATATGCTGAAAATGACCAATTAACATTCAGCCAGTGAGTTTTGCTCACGAAATCACAGCAAATACTCGGGCTGAATTTACCCAAATGGATTGGGATGGTGATGAAACATCGCCCTCCTCCCAATTAGCTGGAGTTAATTACAATCTGGATGGGCCTCCCTAATTTAGCGAGGCCCAACAATCCGCCCCTCAATTCAGTATGACACCAGCAACTGGTGTAACATTCCAGCAACAAGAGAACTCCGCAAACTTGTCCAAACCACCTACTCACGCTCAACCCGCGATTGAAGCCCAAAGAAAACACAAACGTACCAAAGGAGCCACTGGGGCGTGGCAAAAACCTCTGGCACCAACTCTACCCAAAGCTGATCCCCGTGAAGTGGCGTTTATTGCTGATGTTAAGAAGAAATAGGCCGAAATCAGAGCGCAAAAAGCTCTACCTCGATCAACCCTCTCCCATGCAATTCGCCTTTATTATGGGCATAACCCTGTTATATTCTATATGGAGGATTACTTCTCATACTTTGCAGCGATTGCGGAAACATTCCCAATTAACACCACCATCCATGAATCAGTGGAGGGCCACTACATCGATGTGGGCTTCACTGAAGCTGCCCTAGCTGACCATGCTGCCACCCTCCAGGTCATTATTCCCCGCGGATCTCTTTGCATCTCCCGCACATACTCTCACCTGGAGAAAAATTCATGGGTTACTTTTTCCAACCTACCAATGACTATTGATCCTGATTCTCTTAAACTGGCGCTCCATCGTGGTTTAATGGAGTTTGGGTCTGTTCTTTCAGTGGACTTTAGCGTCCCCTCTTACTATGCTCCCACTCAAAGAGCTCGCACTGCTAGGGCGTCGTTCATCCCCTCCCCCACTGTATCCCGCAACATTGAGGTTATTCCTCATGTGGCAGTAGTTGGGGCATGCCCTGAGATCTTTCTTTGTCGACCCTGATCAGGCGCGCCACCGGTGTTCATGGTGTAACGCCCTTGGACACTTGTATAGTGGCTGCACATCTCGAAAACAAGCCCTCTTAGCCACCACTCAGGGGCCTAAACCAGGCCAAAAATGATCCCACGTGGCCGCAGCAGCAATTCCACAACCCACACAATGGGTTCCCGTTCAAGACCTGTCCCCTGAGGCCTCACGCCTAGCAGTTGAAACAGCTAACCCCACTATTGGTATGGGATATCTTCGCGCTCATGCCCCCCTTCCAGTGGGCACCCCCTCCAATCTCCCAGAGTCAACTCCTCTCTCTCACCAAGCGCAAGGCATCTCCCACAGGGTGCCCCTCGTCAGCCACCCCCACTCAGGGTCCGCGGCACCCCCACCAACCTCCACCAGCGATTTATCGCATCAACCCTCAGCTCCCAATGGAGCTATGCCCACCAGCATGGACTGGCAACCCGCGTCCTGCGGTAGAAGTGCCACCTCAAAGAGTCCTACCCCAACCCCACAGTCCATTTCGCGCGGATCCTATGCAGTGTTGGAGGAAGTGAATATGGACTCAGACTCATCAAATGGGGACACCGCGGAGGTCGCCATTGAGCACCCTCAGGTCTTTCCCCTGCAATGGAGTGGGGGCAGCATCCTAGGCTGGCTTAATGGGTCCTCCGCCCCCACCCTCTCTTTCCCCTCAGAACCCTCGGCGCTCCTCACAGATTGCAGCTAATAGTCAAGCTAAAGGACTCAAAACTAGTCGCCTCACAGCAGCAGGTTTAAGCGCTGGCAACCCCCAGGACATGGAGGGGAACAGCTATGAGTCCCCATGGCAGCACCCTGGCCCTGCAATCCATCAACGCAAATGGGTTACGGGACTTTAAGCGGAGAGCCCGCCTCCTCCGCAACTTCAGGTCAGCACAAATTGACATCGTTGCTGTCAAGGAGCCCCATATCCTCCCCCACGAACAATCTGCATGGAATGAACAGTTTGAGGCAACTCCTTCTGGACAAACCATGCCGCCCTTATTGTTTTAAATCCCCAGGTTAAAACCCATTCTTTTTCACAGTATCTAGGTGGCCGCCTCATACTGGCCAAACTCACCACTCCTAAATTCTCTTTCTTCGCTGCAAGCATCTACCTGCCTAATGCAGGTCAGGAGCAAAATCGACTCTTGTAAGAGCTCGTACAACTCAATCTCCCATGGAATACAGTCCTCTTAGGAGATTTCAACACAACCATAAGTCGCGTCCGTGACTCTTATCCCCCTGCAGCAAAGGAACGCCCTGGATCAAGTCGCCTTCAGGATTTCCTTCGCCTGAGTGGCTTTATAGATGCGCTTCCACCCTCCGCGTCTGGCCTAGGTTGCATGACTAGGATCCAGTATGATGGAGAAGCTTTCCAGTCAGCGTCACGCATAGATATGGCACTGATTGGCCCCCTGCTAATTGGCCGCGTCTCCTCTCCCATCTCTCGTGACAACCATCTGAGTGAACACAGGTCACTCACCGTTGTCCTCACCACCACACTTATACCGTCACATAGGTTCTAGCCTAGGGTTGCCCCAGCTCTTCTCAACAACCCCTTCACTAAGGAGAAGCTGTCTATGACCATCCGAGAGACTCTCACCTCACCCCACCCCACCTGCTTGACCACAAGGCTAGATGAACGGTGACCAAGGAGGGCATCACCCGCGTTGCTTACAACTGTGCCAAAGCCCAGATGACCGCATCTCGCGCCAGAGTCAATAGGGCGGAAGCCAGAATCAGACATCTGGAGCGAAACTTCCAGCCTTCGCCCTCTCCCAGATGGTTGGAAGACTGGGAAGCGGCGCAGGAAGCACTCCGCTTGGAGCTCACACTGCAGGAAGAACGGGCAGCAAACTTTACAACATCTCGTTACTATGCTCAATGGGAACGCCCCACCCGCTTCTTCTTTCAGAAACAGAAAGCCCGGTCAACAGCGCAGGATATTACTGCACTGAAGATTGACACTACAACCACTTCGGATAAGGAGAAAATCACGCAGGAACTACACCTCTTTCTCCAGCCTCTTCTATGCCACCCAGGTAGACCCGTCGGACATCCAAGACTTCCTGTGGCAGGCTCCAGAGCCGCCCATTGACCCACGGGCTGATGAGGCTCTACTGGCGCCTATTTCCATCCAGGAGGTGATGGAAACCCTTCTGAAATCCCCACGGCTTAAAGCCCCAGGCCCAGACGGAATACCCTTTGAGGTGTACCTTCTGGAAACTGCGGTAATAGCCAGAACCCTCCGAGACCTCTTCGCTGCACTCTTGGTAAATGGCGAGGCCCTCCCTGACTCGAGAGGCTCGATCATGACCCTCATTCACAAGAAGTCAGACCGTGAGAACCTGACGAAATGGCGCCCCATAGCGTTGATCAACACAGACCACAAGCTCTTCACAAAGCTTCTGGCCAACCGCATCACCAAATGGGTGTCACCTCGTCTCTCCCCATCCCAGCACGGTTTTATTCCGAGGAGGTCATTATGGGACAACTATAATGACCTTCACGTGACTTTGACTGCTAACTCTCGTAAGGTGAATGGCTTTGTGGCTCTCCTGGATATGGAGAAAACATATGATCGGGTGGCCTGGAAGTATATTGATGCTTCCCTGGCCCGCTTTCATCTCCCCCCGCAGCTAGGCGCTGGATATCAGCGCTCTATGACCAGCTCCATACCAGAGTCCTGGCGCCAATGGGTTTTACAATGGCAGTACCAGTTGGACAAGATCTCCGGCAAGGGGACCCCCTGAGCCCTATCCTTTTTAACATCACCCTCGACCCCCTCTTGGCCTCCTTACAGGACAAGCTAACAGGGATTCTGGTCCCAGGTAAAGCCCCCACCCGCACCATGGCATTTGCATATGACACCGCCATTGAATTTGGCTGCCCTGGGGATGTTGCCCTCGCTGCTGTGAACATTGAGAGGTACACCAAGGCGTCCAACGCCATGGTCAACACCTCCAAGACAACAGTTGTACAAGTCGGCTCCCCCACCTTCCCCCCACCATTTGGTATCGAACCTGTGCGCGGTACCTTCCGTCACCTGGGCGTTCTCACTAACCAACAAGGAGTTGCGCTAAAAGACAATGAGGACTTGCTCCTCACAGCAGTTAACTCCAGGATTGCCAGCTGGAACTAGCGGCACATCACACCCCAGGGTCGAGCTCTGATGGCCAATGTGTTCCTCCTCTCCAAAGTCTGGTTCCTAGCTCACGTCTTCCCATTCACAGATGTCTTTTATACGGGGCTCAATGTACTCCTCCGCTGTTGGATCTGGGGCTCAAACCATCCACCAATGGCCCTCTCAACCATTTCCTGACCCTGCAATGAAGGGGGCCTAAGGCTTCTGGACACGCGATCCCACGCCACCACAATATTCCTGAAGTTCCTATGGCCGATTGTCTGCTGGACGCGACCCCCATGCCCCAATAGGCGCCCGCCCTCCGCCAGCCAGTGTCAGCAGCTCTGGGTCTTCCTAGAGCATCTCTGACCTCATTAGGGGAGTGGCTCACAAACCACCCAGGCCATCGCCTGAAACCATCCTCATCCCCCTACTGGAACCAGGCTCTCCTTGTCCTGAAACGAGTAGGCGCGCGGATCCACCATGCCTTCCCATACAGAAGGGAAGGCCCTAGCCTCATTACCTGTCGCCATGCAATAGTGCACAATGTACAAGTTGTCACAACTCGCCTCAACCCCCAAGATCGTCCTCCCATCCGCCCAAGACTCCTTGAGCTCCTCCCTCCCTCCGTGAGATTTGACCTTAAGGATTTGTGGAAGGACGTCTATCACCCCATCCTGTTAGCAAAGGTGTCCAACACCTTAGGGAGGGTTCTCCACTGTTCATACAGGACAGGGGACTGGACTGGCCCAACCTTCCAGCACCGAAGCTGCCCCCACTGTGTGGAGCCTATTGACTCCCACCTCCATCATTTTTTCACCTGTCCAGGTGTCGCCGCATTTTGGCCAAAGGCCCGCGCGCTCCTTTATGCTCAGTCCTGGTCTGGGCACCCTGTGCAAGACCTCATGTTCGAGAAGACATTGCCTGGTTGCCACCGACCCCTCCATGTCCTCGCCTATGCCACAGCCATCTGGACCATCCATAACTCCTTCCTTCGTGCTGCCTTTGACCAGCAGGTGTGGACCCTTCCACACATGATCACCCACTTTCAGGTACACTTTGAGATAGCCCTGAAGGTCTGCACTATGTCGCCAACCCTCCCCCGCTCAGTTGTCACTGAAGCACGGCTCTGGTGCGCAAACCCCCCTCCCTTTCTTGATGCCTCCTCCCTCCCCTTCCCTCGCTTCAGGCTCTTAGGAGCCCAGGCGTAATTCAATAAAAATCGATGAATCCCCCCTCAGGTTGGGACCATCTAGTACTAAAAAAATAGAACCCAAATTTGTGACTGAAATAAATAAGACCCTCCTCCAAGGAGTATAGAGAGTGTTTATGGTCTTGGTGGGACAATTGCTTAAACAACTACACACCCTCAGGGTAAGCCATTTGACTGGCCAAGACCTGAGAACTAGTTGGGCGTCAGGGGCCAGAATGACGGAAGAGATGACAGGGCGAACAATTGACAGGATTTGAGCAGTAGGAATCATGGCAATGAGGTATACTTCCTCCAGGTCTGAGGGGCAGTGGGTGGGGCTTCAGCTGAGAGAATTGGGAAGTACATAAAGTGCACCTTTTACAAATTGTATTTGAAATTGATCCTGCAAACGTCCCAATTAGGTTTGAGCTTGTCAGTGCACCAATTTCTGGGGTTTACAAAAATACAAGAGAGCCTGGTGATCCATGCGGACTGTTAACTCATGCTGAGCACCTTGTAATAGATACCTCCAATGAGTCAATGCCCGTGCTATGGCTGCCAACTCCTTGACGTAGATGGCCCAAGACTGCTCCATAGAGGTAAACTTTCAGGAAATATAGGTGACCAGATGTTCCAGGCCATCGTGCTCTTGGAGTAACAATGCCCCCACTGCCACTGAGGAGGTGTCGCATGCAATGATATATGGCTTAGTGAGATATGCATGCTTCAAGACAGGGGGAGATAAAAACACCTCTTTGATTGATTCAAACGCCTGATGGCATTTGGGCGTCCAGCAAAATGGTATGTTCTTGCCAGTAAGGGGGTGGAGCAGGGCAGCCAACTGGGAAAAAACCAAGGAATTGTTTTTAGAAATTGATGGTTCCCAAGAAATCCATAATTGTTTCTGGGTTTTCAGGGTTGGCCATTCTCAGATAGCGTTCAACTTATTGGGAGGAATTGCCCAGCCATCTTTTAAAACAAGGTTTTTAAGAAAGGTAGCATCATCCTTATAGAACTTGCATTTGGAAGGCTTAACAAGTAAGCCTGCCTTATGCGAGGTAGCCACGACCACTTCCAAGTCAATATTGTGTTGTTCGGGAGTTGGGGAGCGAACCAGAATGTCATTGATATATGCAACTGTGCAAGTAAACAAGAGGTCACACAGAACACTGTCAATCATATGTTGAAATATAGTGAGAGCAATCTTCAGCTCAAAGGGCATTACGCGGAATTATTAAAATGCCTCGCTTCATCTGGATTGCTGTTAACCATTCTTGTCCTTTCATTACCAGGATTTGGTTAAAGGCGTTGACGAGATCCAGCTTGTAGAACACACAGGATTTAGTTATTGCTTGGCTTATCATCTGCTCTAATAGTAGGGGGTAGGGGTCATGAACCGTTACTTTGTTTAGATGTCTGTAATCTATGCAAGGATGGAGGGAATCATCAGCTTTTTTGGTGAATACAATGGGAGATATGACTGGTGAGGTCTCCTTAAACAACCATTCTTTTCTCAACATGTTGTCCAACCAAGTGTTGAGTGCAACCTCCTATTCCACTGTATAGAGGTACAACGGGCAGTTGATATTCACCAACTCCACTGTCATACAAAATCCCAAGTCAAATTTAGTATTAGGAGGTAATTGATCTGCCTTCTCAAAATTGAAAATAATTTGATAGGGCAATAAACTTTCTGGAAAATTGGATGGTATGCCTACAGGAGAGATGAGGGATGATAGAACTGCGACCTTGAGTTTTCTTAAGAGTGTTGATCAGGGAAAAAACCCTCCAAATGATCTTTAACGAACAACAGCATTGTCAGAATTTTCCCAGGCTAGGTGAAAGCCTTGTCCAGGGGAAGGACTAATATCCCCATTTGAGGTGTATCAATCCCAAACGGCTTATTAGAATTGATAATAAGAGTCAAATATACAGGTATATTGAGCTCAGGGCTTGGTAAAGAATACCCCAAATTCGAGGAAATGGTACCTTCTCTTCCCTTAGGACAGGTGACCTGAGATATCACCTGACCTGGTCATGAGGGTGGCTTGATCCAAGTAAGGGTCAGAATACTGGGCAATCCAGAAGGCCAGGAGAAACCCTACTTGGATGGGGCCACGACTATCCTTGAGCCACGTGTCCCCAAATACCCTATAAATATCCCTAATTATTCTAATAAAACACTTCCGTTCATAAGATCTATTTTACCTTATATTTACTAAGTTTAATTTACTCAAATGAATGGAGTCTTGTCCATTGTCACATCTGGAGCTGCCCCTGTCCTCTTGGCTGATGCTACCCCCTTTCAGTCAGCCTACTTGTTGGGTTCCCCAGCATTAGCACCAGCGAGCGCATCTTGGGGAAACATTTAAAGCATGTTAGACTCCAGGTTGATTTTGGCATGTTATCAGCGCCAACATCCCACTCCTAAGATCACCAGAAACACCAAGTTTGGCATAGCGGAAAATTAATTGCAGAAGCTAAACTGATGTACTGAAAAAGGTACTGTCTGACGGACAACATATGTTTTCTGGGAGGTAGAAGAAGCCACTATCACCGATGGACTTGCATCCATATCCAGTTCTAATTGTTGAGCTAACTCAATGCTCATAAAATTACCTGCAGCTAAAGTGTCCACCAGGGCCTTGAACGAGACATGGTAGGATCTGATACTAATCTTCATAGGCAATAAGAATTAAGTGAAATTTTGTTTTTTTGGAAGATTTGGGCCTTTCTGTTGCGACTGAAGAAATAGCTTGAAGATTAGGGGGAAGGTCAGGAGCTTTTCCTAGAGTAAAGAGGGGAGGATGAGGGCTTGAGAACCAGCTTACTCCATCTGTGTTTTTTCTGATTCATTTATAGGTGAATTAGGATCAGCCAACTCTGATGCAGGAGTAGTAATGGGCTCATAAGATGGAACTATCCCTGGTTCAATGGTAGACACTACGTCTGCATATTTTCTTTGGGTAATCCTATCATAAAAATTCCCTTTTGATAGCGGGAAGCATAGAGAGGGAAGGCATTGATAGTAGTCATGGCACCACATTTTTGATCTAGCATTCCTTTTGAGGTGGACCAGACCTTGTGATGAGCAGAGACCAAATCCAAACCTGCTTTAAAGATTGCCTGAAGCATATCATTAGAGAGGTCCAGTGCGGGAGCCAGTTTACGGAAGGTAGAGATCAAAGAAGCCAAACTAGGGGCTTTGGACATGGCATAGAGCAATCTGAATAAGTGGTCTGAGTGTGAACAGGGGGTTTCAAGGCAGCTGATACAATGGCAATCAGCAAAGTGGAAAAAGCCTCTTGTGAGGAAGAGTGCAGTCAGCCTCTAACCCACCGATGGGCGTCCCCTTCCACAGCATCCAATAAAGTGACCCCTTGTTGGGCATGAGATAACTCAGCGGCATTGTTAAGGGCAATTGCCAAGCACATCTGCACCTCAGCGAGGGCATTAAGAACTCGATTTACTATCTCTTGGGATGGAACATGTGAACTTTTCTCAAGGCTAATAGGATGGGGAGGGGTAGTAATCCACACGGCTCAGCCACCCTAAAGAAATTTATCTAGGGTAGAGTGGATACACCTCCCAAAATTGGCAAGTGACTAAACAAACAACAAAAAGCAGACTACTGATTGAACATTCATTTGGTAGATGGTAACCAATGCAACGCACATCTCAAAGAGCAGCACAGAAGTGGATGAAAACAATGGTTGGTCAATTATGTTATGAAAATGGCAGAAGAAGTTTAGACTGGCTGCCAGTTGGGATGCGTAAGCACCCAAAAAGCAAGCCAGAATGCCAGAGGCATTGCCGCACAAATAATGTTGTATGGAGCTGGGCATTTAGGAATGATATATTGCTGGTGAAAACCAATAGTGAATAGCAACCCAAGAATGAACCAGATTGAGGCCGCCCCAGACCCTAGAGGTCTTGCTGCATGGGGTGGTACCACAGATATGGTTTTGATAAGGTCGCCGTTAGGTGGGGTTAATTCAATTGGGGAGACAAGGGGGCGGATCCCTGCTTGAAGGTGGTGGATGTAAGGCCACAAAATCCCAGTATATTGTTTGAGAAAGTTCATAAGGATAGGGTTAAATTGCCAGAAGTATCAAGCTCACTGAATCCAGTTTATGACGATGGGGGCCATAATTGACCATTAGTACTGGTAGAGCCCATCCAGTATAGGGGCTGATGGGCCACCAGAGAAAAGCCATCGGGAATGTGGCCAGAAGGTTATCAATAAAATTAAAATTGATAGTTTTTTGAGGAAAAATTTTATTGTAAAGGAAAGTGAAGAAAATCGACCAACATTTTACTCAGTGTGATGCAACTGATTAAATAGTAGTCAGTTGATGCGGGGACAAGCTGGGATCAAGACCCTCAATTTTGACCTAACCAGAGAACCTTTTTGGGAATGGGGGCAAATAAGTTCACTGGGAACTGATATCAAAGGATTTGATAGCAGACTGAGTCACTGTCAGTTTGACCTCAAATGCCCAAACTGAGCTCAACTGCAATTATGACAGTTGGTGTGATGGTGTTTGACCCGATGAGCATTAGGAATCCCCCAAGGCCACCCCTACATGGGGTGGGCCCATTTGATTGGGAACAGGTTCAGGAAGCACAAACCGCCCATTCCCAGTTGCTGGGCCGTTTGTTCAGTCAAAAGCATTGCATCAGCTGCAACTCTTGATTTGATGGCAGGGAGCTTCAAACCCTTTTCAATGGTGTCTGATGCTACTACCTGCACATTGGGGATCATCCTCATCAACTTTGGGAGGAGGTTAATTTTTATGTCATGGTGTTAACTGCATCAAAACCTTTGGCGATTCCAGCCAATAAATTAGTCGTTGTCCCTTTTTACTATATGTGATATGATCATTGGGCTTGTTCTCAATTTATTTTGGACCATTCAACTTCATTTTGGCGATCTTTGCACAAATTTCCCTGATTAAATATACTAGTTCTGCTGAGGTGAAGGTGGGCACTGGGGAAGGATCCAAAGAGGGAGGGATTTTACCCAGTGCTCATCTACCATGTGGGCGAGGTCATCCTGGGTAACAAGAGGTAAAGTCACCATCTTCAGTTATTTTTTACTTGATAACAGGAAAAGATCCAGATCTATGCACAGGGGACATTCTCCAGGACTTACAGGCGGTCCCAATTGGTTGGGAACAGGTTTGGGATGCCCAAACCACCTGTGCCCAGTCTCTGGGCCATTCATTTGGTCAAAAGTGTTGCATTAACCACAATACCCACTTTGCAGAAGGGAGCTTTGAACTATTGTTGATGGTGTCCAATGCTGCTACCTGTATGTTGGGGGTCATCCCTGATGATTTTGGGAGGGGTTAATTTCAACGATCATGGTGTGGCTGAATCAAAACTGTTGGTGATTCCAACTAATAAATTAATTTTTGTTCCTTTTGACTATATGGATAACAATCATTGGGCCTGTTTCCACTCATTTTTGGAATGATCAACTTCATTTTGGTAATTTCAACACAAATTTCTCTGATCAGACATACAAGTTTGGCCAAGGTGAGTGTGGGCACTGGGGGAGGGATCTGAAGAGGGAGGGCTGTTACCCAGCGCTCGTCTACATGTGGGTGAGGTCACCCTGGGTGATGAGGGTGAAGCCACCCTCTTCAGAGCTTTTTTACTCGTAAATGTGAAGAGGGCAGATCACCACACAGGGGACGTTCCCTGGAACTTACAGGTTGTCCATGGATTCTTTACCTATTATATACTATGTGTGGAGGTTTTCCAGGTTTTATCTTTTCCATTTCTTCAATCTCTTAATTGGTGTGCTATCATCCCCAGGTTAGCTCACCTCTAATAAAATTAAAATTTAAAATATGCACCAAACTAACCTAAGATAATACCATTATTTAATATATATAAAAATATAATTTATAATTTATAATACTCTAACTCTATCCCTTACCGTATATACTATATATAACTATATGTATATTTTTGTCTAATAGTATTTGTATAATATATGATTCAAACTTATTCAATACAATGCTATATATTTATATAATAATTTTAGGAATACCCGTGCTTTAAACGGAGTTTCATGTTGTACATAATGAAATTGTTAGTTTAATTGGAAAAAAAAGTAAAGTAGGTTTCTTATAAATAAATAGCAGTTTCCCAAAACTTTGTTTGCATGTTTTCTAATTAATGTGATAATATTAGTATGAGTACCCAACATGCATTGCAATGCTACTCAAAGATAGAAATTTGTTTATGTTTTAATCCTGTTTATTGAAACGCTTTTGTATACACAATATTTTTTGTTTTTTTCATCTGGTGCATACATGTATAAATCAGAAGGTTTTCTGATGCGTGAGCAGGCCACATAACAGCTGTCCATGTGAGTAGCATGGATTTTTCAAATTTAGTACACACACTTGTTGTGATTGTCCCTGTGCTTAGTTGATGGTCATTGCAATTGTGAGTCGCACTGAAAACTGCAAACATCTGAATTCAAATGGCATATCTGTTGGAATCATTGGGATGTGTGGCAACAGTATATCTTCTCCTTTAACTTTTCTATCTAAGATTGTAGCTTCAATGATATTGTTCATCACCTTTTTCACTGAAAGCCTGGTACCATTGCAAAGCTGTGGTGAATTGATGTTTCAGAGAAGAATGATAGGCACGCCAATTTTCAATGTTAAAACATGTGGCAGTATACCTGGCAAATCAAGTGAATTTAAGAATTCAGTTGGATAATTGACAACTTCATCTTGATTCATTACAGTATCAATGGACTTATATGTTGTCACTTCACCTGGTATTTCATTTTGAATGCTGAAATTGATGGCATTGAGATCATTGTTTTTGCTGCTAGTATAGCATGTGAACTTAGCTACTGATGATTTTTGTAATTCTGTGCAATATTTGGGAAAACTTTGTGAATCAATTTATCTGTGGTTGCTGTGATTTTAAAGAAGTTTAAGTCAATGTGATACAAAGTGTGGATTCATTGATTGCCATTTTCCCATTCCCAATATCCAACAATTGTTTTGCAAAATTGTTCAGTGGATGCATCATGTAGATGTACACGCATATTGGTCTTCAAAGTTAATTTCTGTATGTGTCGCCATAAAACTGATAAGTGTCTGAAATAGAGCTTGTAAGATTTGATTACAGACAGAAAGAATCGACATTGAGTTTAAGAAAAGTGTATAAAAAATTAACACTAACCACAGAACAAAACCATTTAAAATATCAAATCAACTAAATATCTAACTACTCAGCCATAACTATATACTGACTGCATCAAAAAATATATAGTATTTTCACTTTTTACTTATAAACTTTTTATTTTAAAAGTAAAATAATATTTTTAAAAGTTATAAACCTTCTAAGGCATGCACACAACAACTCACAAAGTTTCATCACAATTGGATGAATTGTATAGGAATGCATTTGGGATGGACAGACAGACAGAAAGACATTCATTTTTATATATAAAGATAAATAATTATAGTATAACTATAATGATACCCTAACCAGAACTGTATATACTTATATATAAACTATATAAATATTTTTTTCTTGTGCTATTTTTTTAGTGTATGCACTAAACTACCTGGGACAATGTTATATATTACATATATATATATAAAAGATTATATAATTCTAGTATTTATAATAATTTTTAAGTTCTAATCAAAACTGTATAAACTTTTATATAAACTATATAAATAATTTTTATAATAATATTATTATAATATTTATAACATAATAACCTAAAACAAAGTTTATATATATATATTTATATAATTATAACATAATATAATACATAATAACATAAGTTAACCCTGAATATATATACTTATATATAGTTCATATAAATATATTTTCTTGATACTTTTATAAAATATGCTAAACTAACACAGGAAAAATGTTATATACCTACTTAAATAAAAAACTACATATAACAAAATCTAAAATAATACCCTACTCTAACCTTAATTGTATATCTATAATATTTGCCAAAGTTCACTCACTCACTCATCACTGTTTTTAACAATAATAAGGCCTAGAAAGATAAAACTTTACATAGATATTAACTAGATACTGTAGATGTACAATAATAAAGGTTTTATAATTTTTATGGTAAAATAAAAAGTTTTATATGTAACAAGTGAAAGTTTTATATGTTTTTTAATGTAAATTAGTTATTGTTATAGCTGCAAAATTAGACATTTTGTTAATTTATTAGTTTAAATAGTTTTATTAAGTAGTTAGTGGTCATTTATAAATTAGAAAGCTAATTTAGATCAACTCTTTAAATCAAGAATTCAATTAACTTTAAAAATACCTAACCTAGCAAAATTAGCTCAGCTTTTGACTATAAACTTAAATTATTTAAAGATCAGTAGTTTAAATCATTGCATAATTATTTTTTTATCACTTTTTATTATCTAAAAGGCTATAATGTATATATAAATATAATACTAAACAATCAATGATATAAGAAGTGTGATATTATTTTATATTATTTTTATATCAGACTCAGATTGCAAATTGAATATTACTAAGTTAAGGTTTTAACTGTAGATTATAAAATCACCAATTGGCTGTCAACAATATTATTGACAGAAGTCGAGTTTTGTGTCATTTATGCATTTATGTTTGGATCATGGCTCATTTATTAATCAGCTAATATGATGAATTTAAATAAATTTGTTGAGTAGTTGGTGATTTTTAGTTAATTTAGTGATAGTTCTTTATGTTTTTGCCAAGTAGATAAATATTTGATTAATCTGAAAGTTTCAAATGATTTTTTGAGTTTTTGTGTACCCGTTAGGGCACCCAGTGTTAGCAACTTTACAGGATGAAACCTGGGGTACTGCCCCCCCACTGCACTGGGGCTGCGCAAATCTAAGCATCACTGAAGTGGACCCAACTGCAAGTGGGGTAGCTCACACCACCCCAAAACTCACATATTCCTTATTGTTTGGTATATCAGGTAGCAAAGGCTACCCAGCCAGTTTAGAGATATCCCTCTCATCACTTAATACAAGGAATGAGACCAGAATGACCCCCAGTTGGACTTAATTGGGGAAAGAGGATTGCCATAGCTTTCTACAGTTATTTCTAGCCATTGCTTGACTATGGCCATGGAGCTTGTTGCCTGGATTCCTTCTGAAGGAAAGCAATGCTGGTTTCTGGAAAGCCATAGGCCATACATCACTTCCCCCTATATTATGCAACAGACCCTGAACCCATCCTTGTCTGCAAGCAGACTTGGTGGGGCATACACAGTCAGGATTTGTGGCCATGCAAGATGACCAGAGGATAACTTACACCCTGGTTGGTATGCTTTATAATAAAGGATAACACTACTTCACACAGCATCCACTGTCAGACACTCTTAGAAGATGTGTTTTGCCATCTCCTCCCATCTGCACACCTTATAGGCATATAGAAGGTCATCCTCATTATATTTACTCCACTTACACAGAGTCACCCTAGTGACCAAGATGTTACTGCGGAGTTGGAAGTGAAAGTTCTGAGCTGGTATAAACCAGCATTCCTTAACCTTCCTCCCCCACAGGTTCATCAGGTCAGGTCACATTTTAAAAGTGATCTTGGACAAGTACATTGAGAAACTCTCTGTTTTGTAGCTTCTGTATCTGGCGGTTGTAAAATCTGAGAGGAAGACAACACTACTTTCCCCCACCTTGATCCAGTCCCAAAGGATGAAGAGGCTTTCCAATCTGGGGTATCTTCAGCCTTCTCTTCCTCATGGGAACACCTGCCGATCCTGCCCTCCACAATCTTCTGAAAAGGCTTCTCCAGCCTTTAATGCAGCCAGAAAAGGAATTGCGTCCCTCAAGAAAAAAGGCAGTTCAGTTGCTTCCACAACATCCCATACCTTCCTTACCAGCACCTTGGAGGTACTGGCAACATTATTAGCTGCTTCCACCCTAAGCACCCTCCAGCCATCGCCATCAAGGAGGTCCCCCAGTGAACTGCCCCAATAAAGTGCTTGAAGGCCTTGCACAGATAAGGTTCCATCTTCAGTCCCCAATCTCCTCCACAAAGAGGAATCCCCTGGATCCTTTCGATGGTCCACTCTCTGCCCTCTTAATATACCCTTGCTGCTCGCCCAAGCTCTAAAGTAATCCTTCCAGTAGCCTGGTAGAATTCCTACGCTTGATATGGCCCTTTGATTGATGCTCCAGCTGACACCAAGATTTTTTTGAACTGTCCTTGCAAGACTTAGAGATGTAGTCCTTCAATATTGGAGCCCAACAAATGGATTTTACTCTCAAGCAACCTGTGCGATCCATTTCAGCTGCAGTGCTTTGATCATACTCCCAAAGTTAATCAAACTGATGCCCTCTTCTTCACCTCCTGACATAAGTTAGAGAAACTTGGTTTCGATGCCCACCCTCACCAAATGAACTGGATGATTGAACTCTGTATTTTCTTGATAGAAGATTCTGGTGATTAAACAAATATTTAAATATACCATAGTCTGAAAAGAATGAAAGTGTTCATGACAATAGCCCTGCCCCAATAGAATAAATTGAGCTATTGCTACTTCCAAGCCACTTTTTAAGGTCCACTTCAAGTTTGAGCTAAATTTCATGCAGCAATGCCCGCCCAGGGATGGGACACCCAAGGTACAGAAACCCTCCCCTGTTGCCATCCAGGGAATTGAGCTCTTTGGTGCCACACCTAATGTCACTTTCTGCAAATGGGCCAAGCAACGGATTTTGACAGATTGACCTTAGCGTTGCTTGCATTCTGGTAAATTTTCAGAATGTTCATTACCACCTTCTCCTCCTTCTCTTACAAAACATAAATTCATGTATCGTTCACAAACATTGTCTGAGAGTACTCCTTGCCATTTATGGTAAATTCCATTGGTCTGACATTTTGAAAGCCGTTGAAATGGTTTCTATTGTAAGGACAATTAACAAGAGAGATAGAAGGTCTCCCTGACGCATGCTCTACACACCTTATGTTCTGGAGAGAACACATTGATAATGACATTCAATGAGACCTTCTCATAAATCATAATTAGCAGTATCAACAAATGCCGCTTGATTATAATCCTACTTAACACTTTTCAAAAGAACTCATAATTCACCCAATCATATGCCTTCTATTGATCAAGGAACAGTAGCAACCCCCTCTGGTCATACTGTTTACTTGATCACTCTTCTATCAGGTGAAGCAGCATTAAATTGTTAGTAATTGAGCGTCCTGGGATAAACCCATCCTGCTCTTTCCCAACAACGTCTGCCACAACCCCCTTTAGTCAATTGGTTAGGATCTTCATTAAGATCTTATAGTCAACGTTAAGCAGAGTTAAAGGTTGATAGTTCCCCATGAGGGAGGGATCACCCTTCTTATATAACACCACCACCACACCCTTTGAAAACGCCGTCTTGATTTTAACCTGAAGCTAGGAGTTAATTGTAAAGCTCATCAAGCATCTCAGACATTTCTGCCTAAAATAACTTGAAAGATCCAAGATCAAACCATCCTCCCTGGGAGCCTTGCCATTCTTGCCCTTATGAATGGCATCTGACACCTCCAATTTGTGGACCTTGCTACATAGGTGCAGCTGAGTCTCATTTGGAAGTACCCCCAGTCCACTTGAGAGTACTTTGGATGCCTCTGGGTCATTTTCAGAGGGGCATAAAGGTTCTCATAGTAGGATTTGGCCAACTTAGCCATGCAAGCTGCATCCTTCACCTCAACTCCCCCATCACAAATTGACAAGATTCTCACTGAGGGTCTGAATGCCCCTACTGCCTTGTGGAGTAGGGCCACATTGCTTTAGTATCCTCATCCCATCTAGACTTCCTTTGTGTGAGGCAATCCACCATGGAGGCTCCCATTTAGTTCGCATAAAATTCAGCTTGCCATGTAGGCAGATGTCCCCACGACTATGGCCTGCTTGCAGTTACTCTTGAAACTCCTCTCCAAGGTTTCATACCTTATATGCATGGCTCCTAGCTTCCTCTTAAATTCTTTCACATGCCATCTTGAGATCAACCTTCATCTGCAACCATTTTACTGGCACATCTGGCTTCCTCACAATCTGGCTTCTCCACCACATCACCATCTTCCTCATGATATCCTGAAGTGGACTCCACTTCAAGAGTTCGGGTTTAGTCTCCAAATCTCTTTTCCATTGAAGCTATCTGAGGGTCACTGATCTGCAGTTTCAGTGGCATGTGGTATGAAGCACCTGGATCATGATTCTGAAGGATCAACTTGCAGCAACTCAGGAGAGACTGGGGCACCAACACAAGGTCAATGCAGGAGAAATGATACCACTGGATGTGAGTCCACACAGTCTCCACCTCATCACTATGGCCAGCTCTCCACACATCCAGTAAGAGGGCAAGGTCAATCATCAAACTGGACAACTCATAATCTCTAGAATTAGAACTCAGTTGCCTGAAGCCCTTACCATGTCATCCCAAAAGCAGACACATTTTATGTCTCCCCCCAGCACTATCAACCCCCTGATGCTTTCCTCCTGGATCCTCAAGCTGACCTTCTGGAAGAAGGCCTTCTGTTCAGATCCAGAATAGGGCGTTAAATGTCAATAAACCAAATTAATTTCTTTCCAAACAGTGACATTACTACCACTGCTCTTCAAGGAACAAATATCCTTTTATCCAACTCCTTAAACTTGTCCGCCCGCTAGACCAAGATACTCCCCTTTGGTTTTTCCCCCTCTCGCTTTCCCTCCCCTAAAGGAGCGTCTGAGTTTGGTTGATCTACCAAGTGAGAGTAAAATGATTGCTTCAGAGGAAAATAGAAAGCCTAGTCCTCCTCCACCCCAGGTTTGGACTTAGTTTTAGTGAGGAAGCTGATATCTATCCCACGTTGTTGCAATTGAAGTTTCACTGCCGTTGCTTAGTCCATTCAGATCCCGCGCATTAGCAAATTCAAACCTGATTGCCATAGGGTCAAAACTAAAAGACAATGGAGTCAGGATCGGGGGGGTCCCCATCCTCTTCCACCTCAGCTGGTTTAGTGGGACTGCGTTTCTTTCTCCTCTTTCCAGTACTAGACGGGTCAGAGGTGGAGGCTGCTTGGTTACACCAGCATCAAAAATCTTAATATTTCCAGGATTTTCGATACATCTTTCCACTTTGGTTGGAGGCATTGGGTTATAAGGCTTTGGCCCAATATTGCTAGCAGGCAACACCTCCCTTACCTCCGCCTCTTTCCTTATGGGCCTTATGCGCTCTGTTCCACCTACATCCTTAATGATCGCCCACTTCTTATGTGATCAAGTGTTGGGGAGAACCCCATCTGTTTGGGAAGCAGCCATTTCCAAAATGTCTTTTGCAGATTAAGACAAAACGCCACTTAGCTTGATTTAGAGTCTAATGGCTTCCCATACCTTCCGGGTCTGCTTCAACTCCTTGTTGACCTTCCTCATTCTTTTCAGCACTCCAGTCACCGCATTTAAAGTGATGCCAGCTACTGCCTTCTCCCTAGTTTTGGACGACATCTCAGTTAGCTTCTCCAAAGCCTTCTGGAGAGCTAACTTATCCTTCTCAGAGGGCGCCATTACTGGCACCCCGCGCTAGGTCTGCTAGGCTTGTTCAATGCTGCAGGAGGTTGAACCTTAGGACATTTGGCTCTGATATGCCCCTTCACACCACACATGAAGCACCTGTCCAGCTGTACCACAGGGACACTCCAGGTCCCCACAGCGACTGAATGAGGCAACTACCCATATAAGTTTTGAAAGTTCAACCTTCAAAACCCAGTCCCCAGATCCTACGGTGAACTTTTTCAAGCTACTGTCCATCTGATTCAAGTTCTTTACCAGCTTGTTCTCATTAAAGGAGATCACTCTGCCAAAGCCTTTCAGCTGAGACATCATGGCCCCTCTAGTGATTATAAGTAGTACATCACTTAGAATGATCCTTCCAATCTCAGTGCTGATGTCAAGACATACTGCCATCTCATTCTTTGTGCTCAAACTGGCAGCCAAAACCTGTTTCTTTCGAAGCTTAGACTGGAAGTTTATAAGTTTCAACCTAGAAGCCAAACGTGAAATATGGAGTAGGGAGAACCCAAATACCTCAATTTTCAGGAAAACTGGAGCGCAGGAGGTCTCTAGAGGAGAGACACAGGCCAAAGGTGATATAACAAGGCTAAGTGACCCAACAAAATGAAGAGATTTCCTAAACGGTCAGTTTTGTGTTTCCATATAAATCTTTAGAAAGTAACGCACATCAAACTGGCCACAACCATCAGGGACATGAAGCCCTGAAAGCTGGGAAGGGTGGCGTAGGATCCAAGGCAAAGTTTAGAAAAATAGGAGAAGGCGGAGCCAGTGGAATAGGTAGCAGAGTGGGTGGAGGGCTCATGTACAGCAGGGGGTGCAAACCAGAGCATAAAACAAACTGCAGCCATCACATATCTTC
Source organism: Massospora cicadina (assembly GCA_022478985.1). Classification (NCBI taxonomy): domain Eukaryota; kingdom Fungi; phylum Entomophthoromycota; class Entomophthoromycetes; order Entomophthorales; family Entomophthoraceae; genus Massospora; species Massospora cicadina. The sequence goes on from JAKSZP010004510.1 coordinate 57,213, forward strand.
AGAGAAGTATATTTTTTGTTCAAGAAAATAAAGATTATACAGGAACTTGGCCCAAAAAATATTGGACTTTATTAGGGTGATCAGAATATCTGAGAAAGCAAAGCCTTTCTCATCTTGGGACTTAATTTATAGAGGGTTGCTTCACAAAAGTTCCAGTGGTTGTTTGAATCTGATATGAGCTACAAATTTGTTTTTTTTCAACAAAATCCAAACTTTTCAAATTTAGCAGATTTCGTAACCTCATATCTTGTGA
>JAKSZP010004511.1:0-57356 GCA_022478985.1 Massospora cicadina
ATCCAATATGGAGTTGATCTAATTCTGTCGATAGAGAGCTGACTTGGGCCACCAATTGCAGTTCCATCAGGGTCATTCTTTCCTTGAGCTGAGCAATCATGGCTTCAAGAGCTTCAGCCCATATGGCTAGCTCCATCATACAGCGCTCAGTATTATTCCCCAAGGTTGTCACATCCTGAGTCCACTCCACGGATAAGCCATGCTGTTCCAGTAGTTCTCATATTACTCGGGGTAACTCTGAGTTTAACTGTGGTACTAGAAGGTCCAATCAATGGCAAACATCCCCAACACGATGATCCATCTGTGCCAGCGCCCCTTGTATTTCTGAGAATGAATGATCAAGGCGGTCTAGCAGGAGGCGAGTATCATGCTGTTGTGCTTGAGCAAACTGCAACACATCTCCAATTTTTAACATTATGGTGAGCCAGGACCCATAGTAGCTGGCAAATCGAAGGTTGCGCTTAAGCAACTAAGTATTCCTCAATTCCGTGAGTACCAAGGTGGCGAGTTAACCCTGTAGTAGTGGCGTCCAAATAAGATATGTACAGCACATATCGATTTTCTTGATCACGTTGATTATAAAACAGACTCACAGCATTTTCCCCACTCTCATCCTCATATAGGTGATACCCTCACAACAACCATTCCATAATAATTCTTAGTTGTGGTGTTACATTTGTGGAGCATCCGTGTTGGTTAGTCATCAGCTCCGGGTGATTCTCAAATTGCACAGTAATCATAATTTCATCATCCCTTGGTTTGGTAACAATAAACAATGTTGGTTCTGAGTTAGGTGTCCCGAACTTCTTCAGCATGCTGTGCTCAAAACCTGACCAGGTTAGGTCAGAACGAATAAGTATTTGTCATTGTATTTTCCCTGTTATAGTTGCTAAGTGGACCCCTGTAGTGAGCACCACTGTTAATTTCTTGGCGTCTAGGTCTGCTGTCACCGAGTTGGATTTGCACAAGGTATAGCCACTGAGCAACCCAATTGAACAATATGAGGATCACTGATTCTTATAATAAACTAAACAAAATATATATGGAGCTATCGCCCCTTATTTCTTTCTTTATTTTTAGATATCTCGCAGACCATTCTGTGCTTCTTCTTCCTTGTAACAGACTATCCCTCTTTTAATCTTCCATCAGGCTCATTATACCTCAATTCCCCAGCTAGATGCATCCTTGGCTTGGTATACTCTAAGCTTCTTCCTTATTTGAGTTGCTCTCATTCATGTCAAATCTCGGCATGATTCCTCTCGATTCACCAAATGTTCTCATTTAGCTCAATTATAATTCATGTATCCCCTTTTCATAAATCTTGAGACTCATCTTGATTCCGCTGTGATCTGCTAATATGGGTAGCGTATCATCCAGTCATATAAACTTCCCAACAGCCCTTTAAGGATATCATTTTTGAATTCAGTCCCTACTATGCACTGGTGTCCAGATGGTAGGCCCAAAGCGCTCGCTGCCTGAAGCAGGATCCCTTTTTACTCATAAATATGCTTGAGAGGGCTCTGGTTTGCCACTTTATTCATTGATATTGAACAGAGATCACTCCGTTGCTGTACGCTAGATTGATTTGACTAGAGCGGAATGGATTTGTTGGGATTCCACAAGAGGTAAAATAAACAAGGATCTGTTGTCCTAAAATATTAAGTGTTTCCTCCACTATATTTATTACAACACCAAATTTCCTCATAAATGCTACGCCAATTAACATGTTGTAATTGTTATTTGGCAGAACCACCACTGGAGCAGATGCCTGGACTGCTTAAATCATAAAGGCAATGCACTATATGCTCCTTCAGACACAGTGCTATGTGTCTCCACAGTCCTGTATACTACTCGATGGTCCACATCTGGTTTCAACAGAAGCTTAGCCACCAACCTGGTAGAAAGTATGTTCACAGGGGCTCCTGTATCTATGATAGCGCGGATTTTTGTGTTTTATACAAAAATTGCACAGTAAGTGCATTCTGAGTAAAAAGAACCATCAGTGTTTGTTACATGTACATCCAAGGGCTTTGTGTTACTAAAAAAGGAGGAAATGCCCTTGCCGACCTGAGGATACTCACTAGCGATTTTCTACACTGGAATGTCTAAATAACCACTACTAAAGAGGCAACGTCCATCGAGGGATCCGCGTTGCTTGTGCTGATCTGTTCCAGGATCTTCCATGCATATGGCTTCTGCACGTCCTAGCGGAACTCAGGGCTTGGTGGAGAATTTTTACTCTCTGAAATGGAAGCAGGGGTATCCTAAGGAAGCTGTTGGTATAACAAGTCATCTGATTGAGTTCCAAATCCTACCTGAAGAGATGCTTGGGAATCATTAGGGACAAGTAAATTGGACTTAGAAGAGATAGAGGGTCCTGTCTCTACTCTGCTTGAGCTTTCCCCTGCTCAATTTTCTAAGTTGGCATCGCATACACTTGTAGTTTGCTAAGGCAATTGCCCGCATAATGACCTCTTCATCCGCACCAGAAGCAAGTATTCATAAAAGGCTCACATATATAGCTTACGGCAGAAGGATTAGTTTGAAAATTGACTCTATGGTTCCAGGGCTTTGGATGAACTGGTGGAGCGTACATAGGCCAAAAAAGGTCCTCTGATCTTTATGAGGGATGAATACATTCCAGCGGTTGATAGATCGGTTGCTGCAGCCCATATCCTGAAGAGTTTGGTGCGGAGACAGCAGAGAATTTTTTTGGGCTACATTAGGGGCGCTGATCATGGCGGAGAGTTGAAATAAGGTGTTCACAATTCAAATAAGTCCTGCATCTCCATCCAAAACGTGAGATATAGCGTTATGTAGTTCCCAATATGTTTGATGGCCGCCGTCATCACTATAACAATATCCTTGGCAGATAAAATTTTAGCTCCGAGTAGTACATGTGATTTTACTGAGAAATGTTCAGCAAATTCTAACAGGGTCTATTTTGGTGAAACTGTAAAGTCAGGAAGTTGGCCTTCCATTGGACCATCTTGGTCACACCCCCAAACAGCCAGAGAACAATCGCTTTAACTTTTTTGTAGGATACCAAGCTATTTGGAAGGTAGCAGGTAACTTGATCAGCGCAATCCACATCTAGAGCAGACAGCAACAGTTTCACTTTCTGCCAATCAGAAGCCCCTTCCATGGCGAATTTAAATCTCTTAAAGTAACCATGTAAATTCCCATCAAAAACTGAAAGGAGGTAATTTATCAATTTGAACAGCTTCGCCTTGCTCCAGGCTCCTGCTGCAAGGAGCAGGCGAATTGATTCCTGAGTGACTAAGGGAACCACCCCCTTGTGAACTATCATACGCCAGCTGGATGGGCTCAAATCCATCAAATTGGACTCGTAAGAAGTAGTGTCATTTGGGGGGGTCCATTGCAACGCCCAAGGGATATTCATTAGCTGATCCATAGCATTCTTCCCCCAAATCACCACTAACTGCACCACTCCCCCCAGCTCTGGAATGCTCTGCAAAATTTTCGTTGATTAACTGCTCCGTTTTAACCAAATAGCATCTACACCGTCCATCCTGGAATTCCTATTGCAGTGTCTCATACTGATGTTGCAACTCCTGATGAAATTCCTGCTCAACGTTTAATTTCTGCTCCACTGCTTGTAGTCATGAGAGGACATCTTCGATTATGTTCTGCAGTTGTGCATGCTGCCAGCTAGCGTTGCCCGCTTGTTGATTAGCATCATTTATTTGGTTAAGGAGAATGGATTGTTACCATACCAATTCCTCATTGGCCCATCAAAGGGTATGTTAGGAATTTTGCCCATATTCCCAGCCTGCTAGATTATTTGGTATTGCTAGGGGAAAATTCCCTAAGGCGAAGTGAATTGGAAAACAGTTGGCCCAAGTTTTGGAGGAACTATGTTCAGGGGATTTTGGGATATTTGCCTGGTTGTATCCATCAGGGATCGATCCAGATGAATACTTAAGATCTCATTAGTGGCGTCGCCAATGAAGTAGGGCATCTGATAGTGATTAACTATCAGGTGTACTGACTGGGATCAGTCAGGTTTCATCACCAACTGATTGGGAATGAATAGCAAGTTGTGAGGCGAGTGATGCCACCTGCAACTATCAAATTGATTGATTGGTGAGTAACCTTCCATAATGGGCAACAAGTCCCATTACCTAAGCAGGTCGCTAGCCAATTATGGTTGGTTTGTTTAGATTGAGAGGAAAACGTTAGGAAATGTTTTCTGACTCTTTCCATTTGAGGTTTTGAGGATGTCCAATGACAGAATCCTAGCCAGGATGGGAGAGACCATTGCTTCCAAGACAAGGATGTGTGATTCAATGGCAACGGCTGCTGTTTCATCAAAGAGGTGTCAACTGAGGGTTAGACAGCTGAATCCCCTACTATATAATTCCTTAGGATTTACTATAATAAAAAACCCAGCATTTTGGAATAAATACAGATCAGCTCGACTTTCCATTTGGTTTCACCCATCCTGGGGTTGATACAGGTGATAAAGATCTAATCAGTCAGGAGGACTAAGGTCCTTGTATGGCAGGAATCCAGAAGATAATGAAAATTAATATCTATAAAACCTAGCTTTTAGGTAAACAGTAATATTATTGAATCAGTGTATAGTTAGACTATCAGCTTCTATTGTGTTGTTCTATCTCAAGGATATTATTGCAGAAGGCAATAATTGGAAGAATTTAAGAAAGAATAGTAAAGATCCAAGTGGGGATTTAGAGACAAAGGAACCACAATCAGGGATAGCTGTTAACTGTGTGTTGGGCAAAGAGAGACTGTCACCTGGGTATCTTAACAAAAATCAGGTGGACAAGGGTATAGGGAATGAATCCCTATGAGTATGACTTCAAGAGTATTTAATCAGAAATACTGGATGAGCGTTGGGCTAAATAATAGTTCAATCTCAACTATGGATAATAGTCTCCATACTATTACCAGTTCATAATACATTCTACATAATGTGACAAAGTGCACAAGGAAATCGAACCTGTGCAGTAAAAAGATTACTGTGTTGCCCGCCAATAATCAACCTAGAGTAAATTTTTACAAGTTGGTGCTCACTACAGGGGTAGTTGAGTAAAGAATCTATTAAAATGTTATAAATAGAAGAACTACGTAAGCTGTGTACTGAGATCGCCACTGTAAATTAGATTGCCATAAACTCAGCAGACTATTGGGAGTTTGCAGCCTTGGAAGAACAAGCCGCCAAGGTGGAGAAAGGAGTAGAGAATTTAGCCAACTTTGGGAACAAGTTACTTGGAATAGTAAACTCGTTAAAGAAGAAAGATGGAGACCTTGTTTGAGAGGTCCTATAATTGAAAACATCTGAGAAGCAGATCGCGTTCATTTAAGAAAATTTGGAGTGGATATTGAGAATTAATCAAACAAGTGGAGGAACTTAAAGCTCAAAGATGTGCTTGTGAGCCTAATGTGGCAAGTGATGCTGAAGAGAGAAGTCTTTGCACAATACTTGGGAAGTTGAGTACCTCAAGGAACATGCCACCCGCTTTTAATGCCATTTTGGAGATGATGCCCAAAGTCACTCCTCAAGTTAGCCGAGTAGCCAAACCAAGAGTATCAGCTAGAAATGACTTGGAGGAATTTAGAGAAATGCCAAAATTGCCAACATTCCATCGGGATAATGCCCCAGCATTTTTATGACTGTTTGACATGACCATAAATGGCTATGGAGATCATCAAAAGGCGTTGATGGTCATGAAATGCCTGGACACCAACTGTCAAAACTTAGTGTTACCTCACCTAGAGGGAGACAGCTGGTCAAATGCCGAGGTAAAGGCGGCCATCATGAATGGTTTGGGAGTCTGACATGCATGTTGAAACGCAAGCAATAATTTATGGGAATTCAGTTCCATAAAGACAAGTCTCTTACTAGCTTCACGGATCAATTTTACCAGGTGTTGTGAATTTGATATGACTGGATGATAAGCCCGAGGTCATCATGGCAAAATGAATGGAATACGTTGGAATCAAACTGGTAATGGTAATCTAAGCGCTTCAAATCAAAGGTGATATTAGTGTTAATTATTGGCATTTAGGCCTGATTCCGCCGAGTTGGTTTTGCACAGGGTATGAGCCACTGAGCAAGAAAATCGGATGATATGAGGATTGCTGACTTATAATAAAACTCAATAAAATATGTATGAAGCTATTGCCCCTTATTCTGACCTTTATTTTAATATAAATCGCAGACTTATCTGCGCGAACTCTTTCTTCTAAAAAAACCTCCTCCTTTAATCTTCCATCAGACTCTTTATACCTTAGTTCCCTAGCCGGATGCATCCTCAGCTTGATAATCTTCTATTCTACTTCTCTTTTCATATTACTCTCATTTGTATCAAATCTTAGCATAAATCCTCTCGATTCGCCAAATGCCTCATTTCAAAGCGTTTAGATTACCATTAATAGTTCATTTTTGCAGATTCCATTTGTTTTGCCATATTGACTTAGGGCTATTAATCTCGTCATATTGGAATCATGACAATTGGGATACTGGGAATTGGCCAGATTGGGAGGTCATGAATTAACAAATAAAGAAATGAAGGAACAAATGAGATACGGTGAAGTGAATTACTAAGCCATGAAAGTGGTACCATCCAAAGTTGCTACAATACAAGCAGGATGAGATGATCAGGAGAGTAGGTTGTTAATAGTTTAGAGTGCGCGGAACAGAAGGGAGCCTTGACAGTTATTATATTAAATAAAAGGGTATAGTGGGAGCAAGTGCTCCACATTTATTAATAAGTTTATTTCTGTTGGTTAAAGGGCAACGATCCTCATATCATTGGTCCTATTGCTCAGTGGGTCAAACCCTGTGCTATTTTGTTTTTGGCGTATCTCCCTGACATGCCAATTTTATAACAGTGGTGCTCACTACAGGGGGCCCATTGACCAATAACAATACAATGGAAACTCAGTTGCAGCCATTTGATCGTGAAGGAAATATTCATGGGTTTTTTTTTGACAATTTGAGTTTGCAACTAAAGGTACTTTGGATCAATGGAGGGCGAAACTATTGCTCTCCTCTTTGGATGTTGGGAGTGCTAATCAAGTCGTTTGTTACCTCTCAACTAGTTCCATTTTATACCATGAAGTTAAGGATAAGGTGCTGCAGTTGTTCAGCGGAACCTTGAAAATGTCGCAGCAAAAAATTGAGTTTTTAACCATTGGGTTTCAACTTTTTGAGAACCTCACTGCGTTTGCTGATTGATTCTCAGCCAAAGCCCATGTGTTAATTGGGGTAGGATTTTTAACTGAATGTGACATATGCATAGCGTTGACCTCTGCTGTGAGACAATATCATGAGCTTTTAATGCCTTGGCTCCATATTTAAAGGTTGACATACCCTTGCTTAAATTTGTTCAAATTCTACGCCAACTTTACACTACCTTCCCTCCACCCAAGATAGAGCGGAACCCTAGCGCCTCCACTGCTGGAATTTCTTATCCAGAGGAATTATCCATCCCTGTTCAGTGTCCTTTTGGCATCCACTGGCCTTATCTACAATACACGCCTCACTTCCAATCCAATTGCTAACAGCAGCTCACCTATTGGGAGGAGCTGGGTTACACTGTTCAATTCCAGCCCAACCTTTAGGGTGGCTCCTTTTACAATAATCATGGATGTAGGTCTTATGTGATTAATTGATTTTTGTGTAATCTCTCAGGGCACCTGGCTAGAAGTTGTCACAAACGTCGGGCCCAGTACTTACTGCAGGAGCAGTAGCACCAGGGAAAAAAATCAGAGCGGAGTAGAGATGAGACTCTCTACCTCCGCTATTCTGACCCAAAACGCCCCACTGGAACTTATTCCTATACCTTCAGTGGAAGTTCCTCAGTATGATGACGCCTTCTTATATAAACAACTGGTTGGAGGGGTGAATGTGCTGACACAAACACAATTCACAGACATGGCGGAAGCAAACGCTCAGGACCAGCCAAAGCCTTATGCTTGTCAAATGTTTGATCACCTTTTTTCTGATGAACCAGATCCATTCGCTGATGCGCTTATCTTGACAGGGGTCAGCGTGGCCCTCCCTATGGACGCTATTGTTAAAGAATACTCTAAAGTGGGGATGGGTATTATGATCTTCCATGGAAAAAAAGACCCATTAAATGTTCATGTTTTAAAACAATCAGATGCATCTTACTCTGAGTGTAATTACTGTGATACTGTAGTAGCAAAACTCAAGTTTATGCGATAATCGATATAGGTGCCCCAATCAACATAGTATCCACAAGGTTGGTATTGAAGTTGGCATTAAAGCCTAACGTGGGGCATCATATGATGTATGGGACTGCAGGAGCAGAAAGCACAGTCTCTGAAGGAGAGTACAGTGCGCTACCCTTGCAGTTTTGGGTCAATTGTCATTGTAGCCCCAGCTATAGTGTTACCAAACAATAACTACAACCTGTTAATTGGAACCACTTTTATGCGCCACTTTAGGGCTGTTGTTGATATGACAGTGGAGACATTTGAAATTATGGGGCAGCGGATCCCAATCTGCTTCACTTTCAATGGAATGCCAAAGGATTCGGTACACATGAGTCACATTAACCTTGTGTACAGTGATGGAGTGGTTGCGGTTCACTATCATCGACTAAAGAGCAAGACTTGAGCCCTTCCTCACCAAATTTATGAATATCAAGGGCTGCCGCTCAGAGCCGCTGGCCCTATATCTATTCCCTCTGGACACCAAGCAATCATAAGCACCGAGTTAGAGGTGGAAGTACCTGCTGGGCTATATGGGGAGGTCAAAAGCCCTATCAACAATCATGGCTTGAGCCCCACATGGCCCCTGGCATTATACTTCTGGGGCATGGGGAGATCAAGGTCTTGGTAGCAAATTATAGGATAAACTAATGCAAATCGCTGACATCAAGTAGTTGCCTTCCTCCATTTCATTCCAGTCGAGGAGGTCCCTGGGATTCATGAGTTTTGCTCACTGGAGGAATTCAGTCTACCCGTCAAAACACAGCCCAGTGTAATGGCAGTGGTACCGCGTGAAAATTTAATGGGTTATCAGAAGATCAGAAGGATTGAGCGTAAGCCTTATTTAAAAAATACAAAGAGATCTTTGCTGTCAATGATAATGATTTGGGGTGCGCCCAAGGAGTGATCCATTGGTGGACACTGGGGATCATCCCCCCATTAGATCTTGGCCAATCCGCTGAACTAGAGCCGCGGAAGAAGTTGTTACAGCAGAAATTGATAAACTGTTGGAGCAAGGAATACTCGAACTATCAAAAAGCCCATGGGCTTCCCCTGTCCTAATTGTCAAAAAGAAGTATGGTACTAACTGGGTAGTAATTGACTACCGCAAGCTCAACAGCATTACAAAAAAGGACTAATACTCTTTGCCACGAATTGATGATGCGTTGGACCAGTTAGGGAGCTCGTTACTTCTCTGCAATAAATTTAATATCTGGCTATTGACAAATCAAGTTACCTGCGGCGGAACAAGAAAAATGCGCCATTATCACGTTGGAAGGGCTTTTTCAACTGAAACATATGCCGCAAGGGCTGTGTAATGCCCCAGCTACTTTCCAAAGAGCAATGGACACAATCCTTGGCAACTTGAAGCTGTCAGAGTTCTTGTATACCTTGATGACATCAACGTCTTCTCCTGCACGTTTTCTGAGCACCTTAGCCATTTAGAATAGGTATTCCGCCAGTTGGCTGAGGCCAACATCAAAATCAAGTCCCAGAAATGCCACTTTTTCAAGGATCAGCTAGAGTACCTCGAGTTTGTAGTTGATGCAACAGGGCTGAGGCCCCAACAAGCTAAGGTGGATGCCATTCAGAAGATGACTACACCAATCAGTAAACGAGATATACAAGTATTTTTAGGGATGGTTGGTTACTATTGTCGCTTCATACCTAACTTTAGTTGTATTGGAGGTCCACTGTTTGAGTTATTAAAAAAGGATGCCACGTTTGAATGGACAGAACACTGTCAACGCTCCTTTGATACTCTTTGAACAGCGTTGATTGAGGCACCAGTGCTATGTTACCCAAATTTCAAAAAGGAATTTATTGTACAGATGGATGCTTCTCTTTCCGCTGTGGGGGAAGTTTCTGTCTCAAAAAGATGATGAGGGGAGGAGCACCCAATGGCAAATTGCATTCAAAGTCTGAATAGCCATGAACAAAATTCTACTGTGACTGAGCGAGGGTGCTTAGCAGTGATTTATGCATACAAGCAATTTAGAGTATATTTGCATGGTGTAAATTTTAAAGTTGCAACGGATCACACCTCGTTACTCTGGCTGCAGAACCTTAAGGAGCTGAGGGTCGGTTAGCACAATGGGCCCTTAAACTACAGGCTTACAATTTCGAGATCCTTCACCGACCAGGAGCAAAGCACCAGAATGCTGACTGCTTGTCAAGGCTACCCACTATTGCTGTTATGAAAGATCTGAACGATATCATGTATGACAAAATGCTTAGCGAAAAATATGATGATGAGCTACCCCAAGTCATCAAAGCGTTGAATGATATGCGAGCCAATACTTTCCAGCGGAATGGAGAGTTGTACAAGTGGATTGGTGATTCCACGGTGAATTTCCCATGACCCTCAATGCGGCCTAACATTATCATGAGTGCACATAGGGCAGTTGGGCATGGTGGTGTGCGCAAGACATTAAAATTATTGTGACCTTGGTATTACTGGGAAAGCATGAACTTTGTTGTGTTTGATACTATCTCCTCCTATCACCAGTGCCAAGTGGAAAAGCTATTTCACCGGAAGACATCATATCATTTAGTAAAGCCACACTTCGCTTGACATACAGTTTCCATTGATGTCATCAGCCCTCTGCTTTTGGGAGCTAACCGATCCAAGTATATCCTGGTGGTGATTGACCACTTGACAAGGTAAGTTGAGGCAAGGGCCATTTGGGATCTGGGCGCGGTTACTGTGGCTAAGAAAGTAATGGAATTCATCATTCAGCGTCATGGCTGCCCACAGTTTATCCTTACTGACAACGGCACTAATTTTACCTCCCACATACTTCCCAAAATTAATTAAATGATGGCCATCCGCGGGGTTCTAACAACTCCATATCATCTTGAGTCCAACGGAGTGGTTGAATGGGTCAATGGGACCCTGGTGAACATTCTGTAAAAGTTGGTTGCTGATAGGCCCTCCAATTGGAGTACCCTCCTTTCCACCGCGGTGTTTGCCTACAACATAAGCTGCCATTCTGCCACAGGAAAAAGCCCATTCCAATTGCTTTATGGATGGCACCCCACTTTGCCTGCACTCCTATATGCATGTGTAGAGGATACCAGCGGAATGGATCTACAATGCTATTTGACTACCCTAACAAATACGCTGATTAAATTACAAATCAAAGCATATTCATTAAGCTCAGCCAAGAAAATCAAAACCCAGGCTGCTGATCAGGTATGGCGAAGTGGCTTAGCAGAATTCAAAGATGGAGACATGGTTTTATTACATTTAAACATGGGTTTTGTGCAGAAACACAAGTTGGCCAATATTTGGATTGGGCCATTTGAAGTTATTGAGAAGATCAGTATGGATGTGTATACTATAAAGGACTCCACTAGTGGTTGGATCATCAACCGAGTGCGTGTGAAGTTTCTTTGAGCATATAAACAATAGGAGCCTTATTGTCCAGTCAAGGAGGGGGTAATGTTGTAAATTTGATATGACTGGACAATAAGCCCGAGGTCATTATGGCGAAATGAATGGAATCTGTTGGAATTGAACTAGTAATGGTAATTTAAGCGCTTTGAAACAAGGCGATATTGGGTTACTGGGAATTGGCTAGATTGGGAGGTCATGAATTAACAAATAAAGAAATGAAGGAACAAATGAGATACGGTGAAGTGAATTACTAAGCCATGAAAGTGGTACCATCCAAAGTTGCTACAATACAAGCAGGATGAGATGATCAGGAGAGTAGGTTGTTAATAGTTTAGAGTGCGCGGAACAGAAGGGAGCCATGACAGTTATTATATTAAATAAAAGGGTATAGTGGGAGCAAGTGCTCCACATTTATTAATAAGTTTATTTCTGTTGGTTAAAGGGCAACGATCCTCATATAATTGGTCCTAAAGCTCAGTGGGTCAAACCCTGTGCTATTTCGTTTTTGGAATATCTCCCCAACATGCAAAAATATAACACCAGGAGTTGCAGATCTTAGTCAGAGTGAAAGTATTGGACGACTTTGATGCCAGAATCACTTTGCAAGCGGCCCTTCATTCCTATAATGATTTTAATCATATGATGTCTTCCATGTTCATAATGGAAATAACTACCTTTCAAATGGTAGATAACCTGAAGATTTTGGGAGTGACATTTGATGCCCCAAATAGAAGCTTCAAGTTCAATCCGGTATGAAATCTGAATCCCACAAAGGGAAACAAAGGAGCAAAAGAGGCTACCAATTGAACCGGTTTGGGAAATGAGCCTGAAGAGTCCAGACGGTAAAGCAAGATTGAGAAGGTCTGCTATAAGTGTGGCAGGAAAGGACATTTCACTGTACACTATAAAATGCCAAAGGATCAGATTAACGTGGTCCAGGCCAAGGAGACAGCAGCCGCCAAGGATTTGGGAAAAGGGCCTGCTGCCTAGACAAGGAACAGTATAGAGCGGCAGATAAACCTGTTCCTCCCAATATCCTGAATGAAGAAATTGACATTAGCGATCTGTTTGTAGACAACGAGCAGGATCAGCTATACCAAGTGGTCAATATGGATGTGAATGCCGTGACCAGAGCCAGGGCAAAGAGAATCAACCCCGAGATAATCCAGGAATTTGCCCAGCCATACGCCCAACAACTGGCAGCGAAGAATTGAACCTCTGAGAATCCTGAAGAGTTATCAGACGTCCGTTTAGATGAGGCCAATCTGTCAATCCCCCTCGGCAAAATAAAGGAATTATTTCCTGAATTATCATCGCAAATTATTTGCACCCTAGATTTGGCTAATAACGCCACCAATACTCAGTAAACACTATATTGAATACTCCAAGTGTACATATATAGATATACAAGTGAATTGAGTGACGGTGAGGGCGATTGTCAACATTGGAGTGCCCATCAATATTGTCTCAACCAAGCTGGTAAAGAGGATGAAGATCTTGCCTGACTTGGAACACAAGAGAGAATATGGGACAGCTGGGCCAAACACCACCGTTTCCTGTGGAGCATATAGTGCACTGCCACTATGACTCGGGTCATTGGTGGTATCTGTGCCAGCAATAGTTTTGGTGAACCAAAACCATGACATCCTGATCAGAACGGAGTTTCTATGGAAGTACGGAGTTAAATGTAACTTCAAGGCAATATGTTGACCATCCTGGGTCAGACGTCACCATTGGTATACCAGAAGGACAGTGAAGCTCCGTTGAATCAGAGAAACAACTTCATTAATCTGATATACAATGATGGCATTCTACTATTTTGATACCAATTAGTTGGTAGGAAAAGACGCAAAATGCCGGCAGAAATCCTAGAGAGCTGGGAAAATCCACTAAGGATCAAGAAGGAGAGGACTATACCGGCCAGATTGCAGATTATAGTCAACATAGGGTTGACTTTGGAGATTTCTGAGCTGTTGTATGGGGAGGTTGGAAGCCCCTGGAAGAAGTCCAGAATGGAGCCATGGGTGGCTCCTAGAATAATAATGCCAGGCCATGGAGAAATTTGAGTTCTCCTGGCGAATTTGAGTGAAAAACAGATGACTATCAAAAGGAATCAGATCATCGCATTTATTCATCTTATTCTGATGGCCAAATTGAGACAATTCCACAAATTTGGGTCTCTCGATGAAATGGGATTACTGGCTGGGGTAGCTGAAAGCATAAACCTATTGGTTGATTGAGAGCAGCTCGCTGATCTGCCAGAAGGCCAGCAGAAGGTGGTGCTCGAACTGTTTGAAAAATATTAGGAAGTGTTTGCTCAGAATGAACACAATTTGGAATGTGCACAAGACGTAATTCACAAGGTCAACTTCAGGGAAAATCTACTAATAAGATAAAACTGATCCAAAGATTAAAAGCCACTGAAGCAGTAGTGGAGGATGAAATCAGCAAACAAGTGAAGCATGGGTATCTAGTTCCACCATCAAGTCCCTGGGCGAGTCCAAATCTTAATTGTGAAGAAGAAGGATGGATTAAACTGGGTGGTGATTGACTACCAAAGGCTGAACAAAATTATGAAGAAGGAATCGTATCCCCTACCGAGGATTGATAATGTGCTGGATCATTTTTGGGAGAAGCAAAGAATTTCTCCATGATAGATCTGATCCTGGGATATTGACAGATCGACTTGCTAAAGGAAGACCAAGAAAAATGCGCAATTATTACTGCGCAGGGACTATACCAACTGACAAGGATGCCCCAGGGTCTCTGCAATGCGCCTGCAACGTTTCAGAGGGCTATGGATGCGATACTAAGCGACTTGAAGTTGTTGTGCGTCCTGGTATATCTGGACGATATCAACGTGTTCAGTAGGACGTTTAATGATCACCTGCACCACTTGGAAGAAGTATTTAATTGACTGTCCATGGCTAATCTGAAGATGAAGCCCAGGAAGTGCCACTTCTTTAAATAAAGAGTTGGAATATCTGGGATTTGTAATCAACTCAAGTGGATTGCAGCTGCAAACCCAGAAGATAAAAGCTATAGAGCATATGGCTGTACCAAAGAGTGTCCAAGGCATCCAAGTGTTCCTTGGGATGGTCAGATACTATAGAAGATTTATTTGGGACTTTGCCCAAATAGCCGAGCCATTATACCACTTATTAAAGGATCCAAAAAAGGATTCATATGGAATGAAGAGGCCCAGGACTCCTTTGATAAGTTATGCCAGTATTTGATAGATTCACCAATTCTGAAATATCTGAATTTCGATTAGGAGTTTATCATCTAAACTGATGCTTAGTTGACAGTGATAGGCGCCATACTGAGCCAAGTAGACAAACTTGGGGATGAGCATCTGGTGGTATATGTGAGCCAGACACTCTCAGCCGCTGAGAGGAACTACACTGTGACTGAGTGGGAATGCCTTGCGGTCATTTATGCATGCAAGAAGTTTCAGGTGTACATCCACAGAACGCATTTTAAGGTGGTAATGGACCACTCTTCGCTGCATTGGCTGTACAATTGAAGAGAACAGAAAGGATGACTGGTTTGATGGGCACTTAAGCTTCAGGCTTACAATTATTAGATAGTCCACCGAGTGGGGGCTTCTCACCAGAACGCGGATGGCTTATCATGGTTGCCAATGGTCCAGTTGGTATACCCGCAGGTGGATGAGCTATTCCAGAGAATAGTAAAATAAAAAATTAGGACGAGCCCTAGAAATCCAAGGTGCGCTTTAGAAAGTGATGGAAAACACTGAGACTATGGATGGACAAGTATATAAGACAATCAACGGGAAGCGGCTAGTATTCCTGAAACCATTGGAAAGAGCAGCAATAGTACAAGCAGCTCACAAGGTTGTCAGGCATGGAGGCATGAGGAAAACAACCAACCATATTCGCCCATATTATTACTGGGAATCAAATAACTATAATGTCGCAGATCATCTGGCTTGTTGTGTGGAGTGCCAGCTGCACAAAATACACAAGTATACAACTGAATACTGACTGTTCCACCCTAGATTCACCTGGCACATGGTGTCCATCGACATGATGGAACTGCTGACAATGAGTACAAGGGGAATAAAGTACATCATAGTTGCCATTGACCATCTGACAAGATGTCTAGACAAAGGCCTTAATGAGAGTGGACACTACCAGTACTTCAAGGTTCATCCTTGATCAAGTGGTATACCGGCATGGTTGTCCACAGGTCCTGCTGAGTTACAATGGGACCAACTTCACATCTCATGTATTCCTGAAATTAAGCGAAATAATGGGGATCCAAGGATTCATGTCAGTACCATACCAGATGGAGACAAACGGACTGGTAGAACAGGTCAATGGAACACTGGCCGCAACACTAAGGAAGCTAGTCATGGGGAGAACTTCCGCGTGGGGAACGTACCTGAGTTTGGTGACATTTGCTTACAACATTAGTCATCATACGGCGATGGGAAAGATGCCATTTGAAGTATTATACAGAAAAAAGGCCGCGTTGCCACCTATTTTATATTTGGTGGTAGAACCTACGTCAGGGATGAGTACCAAGCAATACTTGGCCCGACTGATGAGTATCCTGATTAATATGCTGTTGCAAGCATTTGATAGAACCTTGAAGAAAAGGATAAAAGCAAAATCGATGGATGACAAGAACTGACTTGCATTAGAAGAATATCGGATAGGGGAAAGAGTCGCCTATTGTGATACACACTGTTTTTGGATGAAAAAACGAATTAGATGCGTTGTGGTTAGGTCTGTTCAAAGTAATCGCCATGATGGCGACTGATGCTCACTCCGTCAAGAATCTCTTAAATGGAAGAGTTGTGAAATTGAGTCCACGCTAAGTATCTAAAGCTTTGGATCAATGAAAAAATAAAAGAGTTCCCAAAGGACCAATGAACCATTAAGTTGGTCATGTCCTGATGATTAGGTCAAGTCCAAAAAAGGACCTCTGAACCATGGAAAACTGGTAGGCTTAGTACCCAGGACCCAGTTTGGGGGAAAAAAAGACCGCTGAACCAAAACAAGGTCAAGTCCCATAGTTAAAAAGTAGAAAAAAGATAAAGAAATGATACAGATATTGGGAAAAAATTATAAACTGAATAGATAAAAAACCAATATATTTTTTTAGCTTTTATTGATTATCCTTGGTACAGGGATGATTCCGCCTATGTTGCCTCTTAGGGGAGGGAAGATGGATCGTGGTAGGAATAAACAGCCCATCAAAATCAATATGCGATCAGACACTTGTGAGGGTGAGACCTACATGAAACCACATTTATTGAGTGGACGCCGAGCCATGAGAAAAAGCAACTAGGGGAAGGGAAATTAAGATGTTGGAGGAAGCCAATCGTGAAACCCTGGAGCAAGGAGGAAAGTAAGAGTATAAAAAGAGGCAATTGGTGAATAACCCTGAGTAATCCTGATACAGCACTGGAGCTAGAAGATTAGTCCTGAGCGCCTACCGACGGGCTTCATCAATGACAATGGACATATGGGCCAGCAACGAATAAGGAATACTCAATGGGGGTTGCCAAATCATGCCCCCTATCAACGCCATCAGTGGAAGATACTGATGGGAAGCTCCAGAGAAGAGATAGTCATGCAGAGAGTGGATTGCAGCCTGCAAGCAGCGACTATGGGCTTCACGGAAGCTAAAGCTGAATGAATGGTGGAACCCAGGTGAGGCTGGAAGCTTTGTGGACTAACTTCGAAGAACTTGGCCAGCAAAGTGAAGAGCATAAGCAGCAGTATCCCGATCCAGAAGGTTATCAAGATCAGAGGGATTCAGCGCTAAAGTTAAAGTCTTGGTGACTTGGGTCTGGAGCTCTGCATAGGGGAGCTCAAAGTGAATGCTGTTAATGATTTAGAGCTCGGAGACCAGAACAGCAGGTTTGTAAAAATGACCAAGTCAGAAGGGGAACTCAGGGAGCAAGTCTGACCCAGCCAGAAATGAATGATCCAGAGCAACTGGCATAATCTCTGGAGCATCTACAATGATATTAGGAGCATTAGTGAAGGGAGAAAGATCCAGGAGAGTTTCAAAATCCAACTCTGGAATTAATTGCAGAGGAAGAGTCAGCCAAAAGTTGTTTGAAATGATGGCCAGCCTGGTTTCAGAGGGATTAGTTACTGTTTACGATAATTCAATGGAAGGACTAGCCACTTGCTCCAGACTAGGCATATGAGTCCTGGAAGAACCATAGTAGAGGTTCCGTCAAGCATCCTAACTCATCTGCTGGAAGAGACAGAGGTCTTGATCAGACAGACTATTGAGGAGCTTCTGGTAGCGAGACTCAGAATTTGACATATGAGCTGGATGAGTGGGGGGATGTCATACTTTATAGAAGTTGACATTATGCACTCTATAATCCATTAAGCTCCAATTTCGAAGAAATTAATCTCAAAATTAATGAGATAAGCTCTCCAAAAGAAGAATTAAGAATGACTTATGCCAAGAGATTATGTATGAAATAACAAGGGCGATTAAGAAATAAGTATTTCTAATTAAGCCACAAAACAAACATCAACGGCAAGAGTCTTCTGTCTAGGATGAGGAGAAAATCAGGAAATCAAGGATACCGAACCAAGAATCCTGAATATGACAGCAGGTCATATACCCTGATGGGGGGAAACTGGATCCCAGGACTAATATCATCTTGAGTAAATTGATCAGCCCAGCATGACAGAAGGTCATGGGGACTGCGCTCTGAGAAGGTGGTAGCAAGGAGGAAGAGGAAGAAAGCCGTATGCCAAAGGTCATCCCAAGCAGCGTTGAGTATTAATGAGTGTACTCTTCTTGAACCAATGAAGTATTTAACCAAGTGTCTGAAGCAGTGTTCTCATGCCAGTCCTTTTCTCGCTGGAAATCTAGGAAAGAGGGGGTATGTGTTGGGATTTTTGCCCATATTCCCAGCCTGCTAGATTATCTGGTATCACTAGGGGAAAATTCCCTAAGGCGAAGTGAATTAGAAATCGGTTGGCCCAAGTTTTGCAGGAACTACGTTTGGGGAATTCGGGATATTTGCCTGGTTGTATCCATTGGGGATCAATCCAGATGAATACTTAAGATCTCATTGGGTGGAGTTGCCAATGAAATAGGGGCATCTGATAGTGATAAACTATCAGGTGTACCAATTGGAATCAGTCTGGTTTCATCACTGACTGATTGGGAATGAATAGCAAGTTGTGAGGCGAGTGATGCCACCTGCAACTATCAAATTGATTGATTGGTGAGTAACCTTCCATAATGGGCAACAAGTCCCATTACCTAAGCAGGTCGCTAGCCAATTATGGTTGGTTTGTTTAGATTGAGAGGAAAACGTTAGGAAATGTTTTCTGACTCTTTCCATTTGAGGTTTTGAGGATGTCCAATGACAGAATCCTAGCCAGGATGGGAGATACCATTGCTTCCAAGACAAGGATGTGTGATTCAATGGCAACAGCTGCTGTTTCAACAAAAAGAGGTGTCAACTGAGGGTTAGACAGCTGAGTCCCCTACTATATAATTCCTTAGGATTTACTATAATAAAAACCCAGCATTTTGGAAAGATACAGATCAGCTCGACTTTCCATTTGGTTTCACCCATCCTGGGGTTGACACAGGTGATAAAGATCTAATCAGTCAGGAGGACTAAGGTCCTTGTATGGCAGGAATCCAGAAGATAATTTAAATTAATATCTATAAAACCGAGCTTTTAGGTAAACAGTAATATTATTGAATCAGTCTATAGTTAGACTATCAGCTTCTATGGTTGTTCTATCTCAAGGATATTATTACAGAAAGCAAAAATTGGAAGAATTTAAGAGAGAATAGTAAAGATCCAATTGGGGATTTAGAGACAAAGGAACCACAATCAGGGATATCTGCTGACTGTGTGTTGGGCCAAGAGAGACTGTCACCTGGGTATCTTAACACAAAGCTCAGGTGGACAAGGGTATAGGGAATGAATCCCTACGAGTATGACTTCAAGAGTATTTAATCAGAAATACTGGATGAGCGTTGGGCTAAATAATAGTTCAATCTCAACTATGGATAATAGTACTCATACTATTATCAATTCATAATACATTCTACACAACGCGACAAAGTGCATTAGGAAATCAAACCTGTGCAGTAAAAAAGGTTACTGGGTTGCCTGCCAATAATCAACATAGAGTAAATTTCTACAGGGTATCAAGCCATACTTGTGTGTCCGCATGCTCTCTTGTCTCACTGATTGGAAGAGTAAAAGCTCAACGGCACTCAGCCTGGCTAACAACTTCCAGTTGTGTAGCCCAACGGATTACCTGGAGATATTTGGGGGACGTCAACCAAGGGATAAGCGCATTATCTGTTGTTCGCTGACTACTCCATTTGATGCAAAGTTGGGTTAAGTCAGCTGATATGGACTGATTGATCTGCCACTTGCCATTTCACCAGTGTGAATTTTTCCCCTAAGCTGAGCAATCACAGTTTCAAGCGCTTCAACTCATTCTGCTAGATCCATCATAAAGCGCTCAGTATTGCTTCCCAACGTTTTTACATCCTGAATCCATTATTCCAATAGGCCATGATGATCCAACAGTTCTCCTAATACCCGGGGTTACTCTAGTTTTAACTGTGGTACCAAAATGTCCAATCGACTGTGGATGTCCCCAACATGATGGTCCATATGTACCAGCACCCCCTGCACCTCCAAAAAAGCAATTAGGGTGGTCAAGCATGAGGGGGAGTATCATTTTGCTGTGCCCAAGTGAACTTCATTACATCTTCAATCTTTATATTGTGTTGAGCCAGCACATGCAGTAGCTGGCAAATAGATGGTTTCACATAAGCGACTAGATACTCCTCTATTCCATGGGTACCAAGGCGATGAGCCAACCCCATTTTAGTCGCATCCAGATAGGACATGTACAGGGCGTAGCGATTTTCTTGTTTTTATTGCTTATAAAACAAACTCAAGGCATAACCCCTCGCCTCATCTTCATATAGTTAATACCCATGCAACAGCCACTCCATAATATCCCGCAGCTGCTGAGGGGTCACATTCATGGAGCATTCTTGTTGGTCAGCCATCAGCTCAGGGCAGTTTTCTAATTGCAGATTGATCATAACTTCATCATCACCTGGTTCTGTTACAGTAAATAATTCTGGTTCATTTTTAGGTGCCTCCATTGCTTCTTCAGCATAATGTGCGCCAAATTCAATCAAATTTTGTTGTAACAAATGAGGGCTTATCATCGTATCCTAGCATCAAAGAACTACAGCTGACCAGTGGCCCCCTGTAGTGAGCACCACTACTAATTCTTGGCATAAGGGATTGATTTTGACAAGTCAGTATGCACAGGGTATTAGCCACTGAGCAACTAAATTGGACAATATGAAGATCGATGACTTTAATAAAACTCAATAGACTATATATGGAGTAATCACCCCTTATTTGACCTTTGTTACCTCTATATTAATCGCAGACTTATCTGCAACAACCTAATCAAAGAAAAAGACCTCTCATTCAATCCTCCAATTGACTCTTTAAATCTCAGTTCCTCAAGCCATATGCATCCTCTTCTTAGTAGTCTTCTATTTGTTTTCCCTTTTTAGAAGCTCTCATTTATATTGAAATCTCAGCGTAATTCCCCTCAGTTCGCCGAATGGTTGACATTTAAGTCAATTATTATCCAAATACCTTTTCCATCAATCTCAAGACTCATATCAATTTCCACTCTGATCCGCTGGTATGGGTAGCATATCATCCAGTCATATCAGCTTCCTGAAAATCCCAGATATGATAACTTTATTTTGCTGAGGAATGTTGAAAGTTCATACTCAATTTCACCCTCCCTTTTAGTATTTCACCAATATTGCTTTCTGATGTTTATTGAGATTTTCTTTCAATTTATACAGACCTTCAAAGATAGAGCACATCTCAATTTTTGCACTTTTTATAAAGTTTTTAGAAAGCCAAATTGGGGAGAAGGCAATCATTAAGTGTCCTATCACCTCACCAAACATCAGTTCTTACTACAATTTGTGAAATGACCCTCTCCCCCCATGCTTGAACCCAGGAACCTGCAACCTGAGAAGAAGTTTAATCCATGAGCTGCAGAACTCAAGAAGATTGCTACCAACCATAAAACCCCTTCCCTATTTAATGGCCAGTGCCCTCATAATAAGGGCACTGGCCTAACTTATTCTAAGTCTTAGTTTTGTTTTTTTAATAATTTTTCCTCATGTCAATTAATTGTTTGGCTTTTTAGCATTTTTGTGCATCATAACACACATTTTAGGCTGTTTTGTGCAGCTTAAAAGGTATAATTCCCATATTTCTTTAAATTGCTTTGGGGCTACTCTGACAGCTGTTTTTGTTACTTTAATGGCTGATTGAACCTCCAGTTTGCAACCAGAGCCAGCTTGTGCTCTCTAGGTCCTTACATAATAGCCCATCCAAAGCTAAAATATCTTCTGTCGTGCAGCATGGGCAACACAACTTCCTCTTCCTGTCTGACCAAACCCTTTACCAATCCTGTGGGTTTCTTTGAAGGTTTGGTTTTGGCCCTTTTATGGCTCAGATGGCCTATCTTAAGTTAATCTTTGCTTGTCATGCTTTGGTGATTTTCAAAAATATGTGCAGGTTTTAAACTTGTTACATGGTTTTCTCTCACCACCAGAGAAGCACATGGATATGATGGAACCGCTTTGCCCTATCCAGAAAAAAGATAAGCTGGATTGTATGGAACCTTTATTGAACATTGGAGCTTCCTAAACCCCTAAATTACAGGTGATACTCCACAAGCCTTTATCATTTTACTATATTATCTTAAAGTTGGTGTTGGGATTCTCCCTGAATTAGGTAAAAGCTTTGTCTAGAGGGATAAGTTGATATATTCATACAAAGGGCACAATTTTCAGATGGCCCAATAATTTTGAGAATGGAGTTCAATTCTATGCTCTCAACTGGTATACCAAATTCAGGGCTTTACCTGAATTATTCCAAATTTGTGAAATAATTACATTTCCAAGTTATTGCTAATCTTAATTCACACTTTTTTCTATTCCCGCCTATCCCAGTATTGGAACTTTCCTAAATGTCCCATGGCACTACCCTTAAAATCCCTCTTCTTCCTTTTAATTCCAAGCACTATAAATAGTGCTTGATTACGATAAGTAATTTACTTCTCAGCAGAATATATTATTTGATTTATCTTACTTTATTCTATCGGAGAAAGTCCCATCCAAGGCTGCATGCTTTGAAGCCTTGCCTTCAGATAAACGCGCCGCCAATGATTCTCCCTGGTGGCCTGACAAAATGGTGCTTTATGACAGGTTGCTTCCGAGTTGCATCATGAGGATATAGCCTCAACCTTGGACAATAAGAGTTATCAATTCTCAGCAGGTACTCTGGACTCTGATCTTTTGGCATAACTACGCTGGAATGGCCAAGATGCAGTAACTGTGGTAAGTAATTTTACCAAGAAGAGCATAAGTGTTCAATAGAAGGTCCTATATGTTTCAAAACACCAGGCCAACTTAAGATAATAATCAATTTATTGTATATGCTTGAAATAATTGAAACAGATGTCAAAGAGCAATATAGCCAACATCATAATGTGAAGAGATTGAAAAGGAAAAACTTTGTAAGGAAGAATGGGACTGTGACCAAAGAGACGCTTGGGTATATATCACACAGAGAAATGACTTGGCATCTAGGATGTGTTTCCCATTATTAGAGAAACTCTTTAAATTTTTCTCTCTATTGAAGCGATATAAAAAAAGCTGACCAAAATGATACTTATCCTTCAGTCAAAGAGCGGAAAATCAAACCAATTGGAATGCTCATAATTTAAAAACCAATGATTTTAATATTAACAATAATATTTATTTAGGTAATAAAAGACGAAATCCACCTCTTAATTTCATTTCCCACTCTGCTGCTTCAGAGCAGAAAGGTGAAACAAAGCTCATAACCAATTTGAACCCAAAAGTGCTGAGTGACAAATCAAGTTTGGCCAGTGAGCATTGATAACACCAAATTAATGAAATTGGTACAAATTGAGAACTAGCTTTTAAACAAGAAGAAGTTGGCAAGCCTCAAGAATTTTCTGGAAGCTTCAAGAACAATCAGTACAATTATGCACTAAAAATGCCAGACAAAATATCTGGGACTTACCTTTGCACAATTGGTGATATGCTCAATGACTCCTTTCCTTCAATTCTAATGATTGTCAAATTCAGCGGCTACCCTCTAAAAATTGGGCCAGATATTACTAAAATTAAGTATCAAGATTACCTGGTTCAGCTCTCAGATCAGGATAGCACTAAACCTGACAATAATGAGGGCCCCAACAAAGTGAAGCTTAAGGAGCCAGCTGAAGTTACCTCTGGTACTAATGCCAACTATGTCATTGAAGAGTTCACACGTGCAAGTCATGAACGTGTTACACCTGAGAATGTCAACAAGGACAAAAATTGCGCTTCCAGAACAAGTGACCTGCCTGGGCAAGTCCTTGCAATGATTGAGAGCAATGGTATGTCAGGTGGTGACCATGGTGGGGTTGTAGAAAATATCAAGTACAAGCACACCAAAGTGCCCATCATCTGTATTTGTAACGACCACATGTCTCCCAAGGTCCAACTGCTGGCTGTCCACTATATTAATCTGAAATTCTGAAGGTCAACAATAGCTCAGTTAGGGCTAGGGTTGAGATGATCACTAAAAGGGAGGGCCTCTTGCTTTCAAACAATGTCATTGAAAAGCTTATTGAGATGTCCCACACCAATATTCGCCAGGTCATCAACCTATTAACCATGTGGCGCCTGTCCAACACAACCATGAGCTGCGACGAGGGGAAAACTTATTCAACTCAGCTCCAAAAGAATACCATCTGGGATCCCTTTAAGATTGTTAAAAAACACTTGAATTCCACAGCTTATGGAAACCACACCCTGGCCAACCATATTTAGCTCTATTTTCATGACTTTTAGATTGCGCCGCATATGATTTAGGAGAGCTACGTGTGGTGTCACCCCTGCAAGCTTGGTGGCCTCGTGGACCCCACCCAGGCTGCACTTCGCCACCTGGAGCTGCTTAGCAAAGTTTCTGATTGCATCCCGCAGGCTGACATTGACATCGCCATAAAGAAGTTTGATTTTATTATCTACCTGAGCCACTCCAAGTATGAGTCCTACCTCTCCAAGGTCACTGAGCGCAAAAGCCAAGGCTTACCACTACTTCCACAACTCCAGCACTGGTATCACCAATCTGGTCCACATCAAGAATGAGGCTCCATACGCCCCCAAGCTTGAGTCCTCCATCTACCTTAACCCTCAGGTCACAACTTACCCCCTAGGACAAGGCTTGTGGAGGGCGTTGTTGGGATTCTCCCTGAATTAAGTGAAAGCCTTTTCCATGGGGGATGTTGATATATTCATACAAAGGGCACAATCCCCAAATGGCCCAATAATTTTGAGAATGGAGTTTGATTTTATGCTCACAACTGGTTTACCAAATTTGGGGCTTTACCTGATTTATCCCAAATTTGTGAAATATTTACATTTCTAAGTTATTATCTAATCTTAATTCACAGTTTTATCTATTCCCACCTATCCCAGTATTGGAACTTTCCTACAGGTCCCATGAAAATACCCTTAAAATCCCTCTTTTTTTCTTTTATATGTATATGCACTATAAATAGTGCTTGATTACTCTAAAGTACTTCTCAGCAGAATATATTATTTACTCTATCTTACTTTATTCTAATGGAGAACGTCTTGTCCAAGGCTGCATGCTTCAAAGCCCTGCCTTCAGATAAATGCGCTGCCAATGATTCCCCCTAGTGGACTGACAGTTTGCAAGTTATGGGAATCAGTTGTTTCACCCCCATATATTCAGTCTTGTCTAGCCACTCTGGTGACTACGATGATCCCATCAAAAGAAGTTACTTTGTAGGCCATGCCAGTTTAGCCCTCACCTGAATTCAAGTCACTCCCAAGCCTTCACATCCCTTTCAATTCCAAAAAAGGCAACAGCCTTCGTGAATTCCCCCAGTTGACCCCTGTTTTACAGGATAGGGTAACCTATACTTATCAGAAGGTAGGTGACTCTTTCAATTAACTCCCCAACATTGCAGTATCATGTCCCCGCCTTACCTCACCAATGACAAACTTGCTCAGCAAAGATGTGTCATTTCCTTGTATATGGGAGGTCCAGTTTAATCTTATAGATTAGATGATTAAGTTTATGAGGCAAGTAGCCAATAAAGTAGAGGAGCTAGTCTGGTAGGTACAGCATTCCTGTAGCAAGAGGATGATAAAGACCTAGAGTTGGAATCGCTGTCTCAGCTATACTGAGAGTTGTAAGAAGAACTATTCCAGCTTTGGCACGAGATGGCCAACTACCACAACAGTATTTTCAAGTTTACTATATACAGATGGAGGAAGGATAAGTGTGACCAAGTATCCTGACAATACTCCATATCAGATATGCTGTAAATGGAACTAAAGTTAATAGTTGGCCTCTTAAGACTTAAATAAATAAGAAATTAAAGAGGCTAAAATTCCTAATTTCATGTACTTTATTAAGTTATATTTTTTTGTTAAGTTATTGACTGAAAAGAAGGATAAAAATAATCTTGCCTTAACTACTAGTTTTTCTCCTTAATTATTTGCACTTCATGATAATTTACTCAAGTTTATAAAAAATAATTTTTCCAAGGGACAAATTACCCCATTTTTTGGTTCTGAGTATATGTCCTGCAAAGTTACTGATTTTTTTCCACCAATAATTGCTTTACTTCAAATTTAAATTCTGATCTGTAAATTTTCATAAGTATGATATTCCTTCTAAATTTCTCTTCTTCCAATAGCGATGGGTTTTCCAATTATGGTTTTAAAACCATATTCCTTTTAAATGTTTTCATTTAATTTGCCAAAAATTGATTTTCACCGTTATTTTGTCCAAAACTTCTTTATATATTAGGGAGGCCCTATCAGAAGGAGTCCCAATAGTCCAATCTTATAGAAATGTCTGAAAATAGGTAGTGTAATGTTAGTCTTTTAACAATGGGAAATAAGCCAGGTGTTGCTTACCACCCCTTATTAGAGAGAAAAGGCCAATTTGATTATAAAGAAAAAACTATATTTTCACTCACTCCAATTTCCCACTGCCTAATATTTGGTACGTTGAAGTTATATATCCTCTGTAGAGAAATCCATCAACTATACCAAAACGTCAAGTTACATTATGTAAGTCCCCAATAACACCACCTATTTACCCTAAAATCCACTAAGTTCAAAAACCTAATGGCTTTCTATTTTATGACATCCAGATATAGTAATTTAATTTGGTGAGGGATGTTGAAAACTTGACCCCAATTTCAACCTTTTTTATTATATATTTACATAAGATAAGCTGACCAAGGGATGAATATACAGAGTGCTCAAAGAGCAAAAACAATTTAGACCTTAAACCAACCCTCTGAGAAAAACAGCCGCATAAGCGTGGCAAAACAAAACAGAACAAAAACAACAAACCAGGTGGGAAAATGACCAACTTCTAGTAAACCATGGTGAAGGGGGAGGGGGTTTGGGAGGCGTTTTAATACCTAAGCCTATGCCATGTCTGGATCTGAACAAGGCAGACAAGAAAAGGCGTGGAGGCGTCTATGAATTGAGTTTTAATATGGTCTAAAGGAGGGTCAACTGAGTGAATTTGGGCCATGCAGAAGGCCTCAAAATTTTTAACAAGGTGGTGCTCAGCAGTTGGTGGATTTTTGGCATTTGTTAAGCTCGCTGGTGCGTTTTGGGCCTTGAATCCAACAATTTTATGTTTGGGGCTGCTCTTGCCACTATTAAAAATATATTATAACTTTGCACTATATAAATGATTTGCACTATATAAGTTTTTATTAGGTGCCGCGAGGGGAAAAAGCTAACTTGAATGAGGCGAATTCGTCTCATCATCAGAGCACGTTGGTGAAATTAACTCTATTGAATGTAATAATTATATCATAATTGCTTCATATAGCAGCATTTGCTGAAGATAGACTACAATTGTGATGACAAGCTTAGCAAGCTTAGAAATGTCCATCTTCCATTCATTTGCGTAATATGATGATTCAGCTGATATGGCGAAACTTAAGGTTCAGGTTTAGATTGTTTGGTGATGTCTGAATTAGGAAATATGTGGGTTTTGCCTATTGGGTTGTTTGAGACACGCTCACATCAATGTGGGGGCCAAATGGGATGGAACTGCCGGGAAAACAAAACCTGTGGGTAGGGATTTAATCAGTTTGGCCTAATCAAAAGGCGAGAAAATCCTTTCGCCCTGATGAGCCCCCACCAGCCCTATAAAAGGGGTTGGTCTCCACGCGAGAGTTTGAACTGAATTGGCAGTAGTCATGGAAGGAGCCTCCAACAGACTCTCCTGAATTCTCCACATAGTTGGCGCAATTTGACTGCCTAAACTCATGCTATTTGCCTGAGTTTTGATAATAATAGTTACCCTGATTAATAAGGTTCCACCGAGAATTGACCAGGGTCTTTTGGCTGAAATTTTGCTCACTTACCTCGATACCACTCTTATAACATACTTGGACTTGTAAATTTCTAACATTACCCCCTTTAAGAGTGGTTGGGGGGTATATGATCACAAAAACTGCCCATGCACGCGGTCAATAGTAAGACTTGAAGCAAGGGACTTAATAGAATACTCATCCCCTCGCTTGTAGGTGATGACAAAGGGACCTTCCCAGATAGAACCAAGATTTTCCCTTCTTGGTGTGATGCGATTATGGTAATACAGAACCAAGTCCAATGCTTGGAAGTAAGGAGAGGAGCCCAGCGCTCATTAGCTGCTTGGCCTTCCTTAGTGACCACCTTGGCCAAGTTATTCATATCCTCGGCTTGCAGCTGAATGATGTGCTGGGACAATTTCTTCATAGCTTGCTCAGGATCTGTCCTAGCAGTGAAGATATCTTTGGATAATAAGGCGGG
Organism: Massospora cicadina; assembly: GCA_022478985.1. Taxonomy (NCBI): domain Eukaryota; kingdom Fungi; phylum Entomophthoromycota; class Entomophthoromycetes; order Entomophthorales; family Entomophthoraceae; genus Massospora; species Massospora cicadina. The sequence continues at coordinate 28,601 of JAKSZP010004511.1, forward strand.
AACTCCGGGTTCCCTTCCATACAACATGCGGAGGGGGACATCTTGAGGATGCGATGGTAGCTAATCCCGTAAGCCATGAGGGCACTGGGTAGGTAAAGATCCCAGTGTAGAGGGTCGGAGCTAGCCTGTTTGCGGAGTTTTGATACCAGAGTTCCATTAACCCTTTCTACCACCCTATTTGTGGATGGGTTATAGGGGGCCGAGAAGAGTTGTTGTGCTCCCAAGGAGGTGGCGAGAAGTTTTACAACCTGAGAGGTTAAGTTTTTCCCATTGTCACATAGGAGGACTTGGGGGCACCCATGCTGGGTGAAGATATACTGGTGTAGGAAGTTGGCCGTGGCCTTGGAAGTCTGAGCGGGGAGAGCCATAGCTTCAACCCATTTGGTGAAATGATCAATACCAACCAAGATATATCGATTTCCCCAGTAGTTTGAGGGAGAGGACCTACCACATCCAAGCTCATGGTGTGGAAGGGCTGTTGGGGCGTGGTTGGTTGATACTGATACCGGGTCTTGAAGCTGGCTTGTTTTTTACAGGTTAAACAGGCATCCAAAACCTCAGTTATGATTTCCATGATGCCCTCCCAATAATACCGTTTCCGATCCAATCATAAGTTTTTTGAGCTCTGCCGTGGCCCATCATCGTGTGGGATTCCATTATCATAGGTATCCGTTCAGAAGGCCGAAGATAGGGCAACCACTTTACCCCTATTTGTTTGTATAACTTCCCATTCTCTACCTTTGTGTTGCGGGAATGGCGAGCAAGCATCTTTTTTACGGGCTCATCTTCATCTGCCAAAGCCTCAGGAGCCATGAGGAGGTCATGCAACCTCTCCGGCTTTGCTATTATCAAGGTGAAGGAGGGGCAGCTGCGTCAACCCATCCACGTTCATATGACTTGTACCAGCTCGATGCTCAATGGTCATGTCATAGTGCTGGAGCTTAAGAGCCCAACGAGCCAACCGCCAGGTGGGGTCCTTCATATTTTGCAACCACTTTAAGGAGGCGTGGTCAGTGATTACTTTGAAGGAAGTCTAATATAAGAAGGGGCGGTAAAATTTCACAGCGAGTAAGACATCAAGGCACTCCTTTTCAGTGACGCTGTAGTTGCGCTCAGCCTTAGAGAGCATCTTGCTGAATTAGGATAAGGAATGATCAATCCCATTTTCATCAAACTGAGCCAAGATAGCTCCAACGGCAAAATCAGAGGCATCCGTGAATAACATGAAGGGCTTGCCATAGTCAGGATGACGGAGGATAGGTCACTTCTGAAAGAACCCCTTCAGGGTCTCAAACGCGGCCTGTTGTTCAACACCCCACTGGAAGGGAATGTTCTTAGCCAAGAGCCGTACGAGGGGCTCACTGAGCTGGGCGAACTTGGGGATGAACTGATGGTAGTACCCCATCATACCCAGGAAGACTTGAATGTCGCGGAGGGTTTTAGGTTCAGGCATCTTCGCTATTGCCTCCACCTTGTCTTTGAGGGGCTGAATCCCTTCGTGGGAGATGGTGTGCCCAAGGAAGTCGAGCCTCTTCTGAAAAAATGTACACTTGAAGGGCTTCAGCTTGATGTGAGAGGCCCGCATCCATTGGAACACCTCCTTTAAGTGTGAGAGGTGCTGTGTGAAGGTCTTGAAAATGCTGTGATATCATCGAGATAGACAATCACACAGCTTAGCTTGAGATCCTGGAGTATGTGGTCCATCGCCCGCTGAAAGGTTGCAGGGGCGTTTCATAATCCCTGAGGTAGCTGATTGGGTTGAAAAAGACCCTCGCTACAGATGAGAGCGCACTTCTCCTGGTCTTGAGGAGAAAGGTCCATCTTCCAGTATCCGCTAGACAAGTCCATGGCTGAAAAGTACTGGGACCCAGAGAGTTGCGCCAGGGCGTCATCAATTCGGGGGATTGGACAGCTGTCCTTCTTGGTAAGGTTGTTCAGCTTACGATAGTCCATGACAATCCTATGCCCGCCGTTCTTCTTTTTTATCAGTAGAAGAGGGGACGACCAGGGGCTTTGTAAGGGTACCAGCAGCCCAGCGTCCAACAGTTGTATGATCTCCATCCGCATCTGTTGCTCCTCAACTTTTGATTTGCAGTAAGGCTTGGAGCGAATAGGGCGAGCATCCCCCACGTCAATTGTGTGAGTCCAACCCTTCATGTGCCCATAGTTGGTATCAGATTGAGAAAAAATGTCTTTATAGGACTCCAGTAAACAAAAAACTTTATTAAGCTCAGCTGGAGTTAGATCATCTGAAATCTTGACGTTGGGCAAGGTGCATATTGTTTGATCAGTGGGCAGTCCCATATTCGCCATAGACCCAAGTCAGTGAACTTGGTGGATGTTTTTATTAGGTAGCAGTAGGGCTTTCCCAATCTCCTGATGATTTTGGATGATCATGTCCTTACCAGTAAGGTTCCCCAGCAGAAGGTTGATAGGGCACTGGTAGTCAGGGTCTAAGATACCTGGAAATACCCGAGGTTCCAAAGGGCTTAGGCCATCGATGCTTGTGAGATGCAGAAGGAAGTTGTGAGGGATGTGCATGGTAACGTTGGTGTCTATCACCTTTTGCTCACCCACTTTAATGACTATCTCATCTGCCGCATACAAGGGAATGGCCTCTGAAGCATCCATGGAGTCAGGCAACAGTTTAGTGTTTGTGCCCGATGTGGTGTAAGTAAGGATAAGGGCGGAAGAAGGAAACTCAACGACCAGGTATATTCCTTTTTCTTAGGCCTCGTCGTTGGTAAAGACCAGGGGAACTTCATAATTTAGAAGAGAGAGAGTCCCCTGTTTCATGTTAATAATCCCGTCATACTCAATCATGAATTGAGTGCCAATGAAAAGGTCGTACATGTTGTTGTCCAATGCCACAGCGGGGGCAGCCAGGAGGAGTTTCCCAATTTGTATGGGTAAAGAAGAGTAGGCTCCAATAGCTCGTGTGTTGGGCCCTGCAGTTCCAAACTCTTGAAAACAATCAAGGTCAGGGGCCAACTTAATCTTTTTGATGAGCTTGGTGGAGACCACGTTCACTGGGGCACCCATGTCAAGGACGGCTAGCACGCGCACCTTATTGATAACAACCTCTACCTTGGTTATCATGCTATCAAAGGTAGGGGTAAGGGCGAGAACCTTTTTAATTTGGAATGTAGAGGCCAGGCGTTGAGCCATCGCAGGCCATTTATCTTTGATGGTTTGAAGGGTATGAACCTGCAGGGTAGAGCGGATCAAAGAACCAATAAGCTGGTCAGCATCACTCGCAGTGTTTATAACCTCTGACACCCGCACTATCTGCTGCAAATAGGTGTGTCAAGGAACCACACCTATCTCAATACGCTCAGGCCTTAACCTATAAGGAACCTGCACTTCCATCAGCGCTCCCAACACATAATAGCCTACATCCTCCTCACCCCCTTCAGACTCGTCATCAGAGGAATTGTCAATGCACCTCAACGAGTTATTAACAGGGGGAGAAGAAACCGGCTTAATCTCCTCACAGGGAAAGGATTTTTCGCTCACAGCTACCCTGTTAACTTTTGCAGAGTGCATCGTGGAGGGACCCTCTTTTGGGGAAGGCGGTGGAAGTTTATAGGCTTTGACTTTTGCCATGGGAGCGGCTGACTTGAGCGGCCCCTTAACAGCAGGCTTTAAACTAGAGGCAGCTGGAGTTGCAGCTGAGGGGGATTGAAGCAGCGGCTTAGGTGGGTGTAATCTTTAGTCACCCTAGAAGACTTCTCAGAGAGAGGTTGCACTGGGGAAGGGTTAGATGACTTTGTGGGCTGAACTTTTGAAACTGAAGGAGGAGAGGAGCACGGCCCCGTAATGGCCATTAGTTGCCGCCTATCCTCACACGATGGAGGGGTATGATGGCGTGGTACCTCTGCAGAAATGGGGTTCCATAAGGATACAGCCATAGAAGGGGCTGAAGGGGTCCGCGTTTCTTCCCACATTGGAGCTTGTAAGCAAAGTTCAGGTTCATAGAGGTCAGCCAGTTCCAGTAATGCCTCTTTAATATCCCGTACCATTTTGATGGTGGGTAGATAGCAGCAATATGCATCGCTAGAGAGGGATGAGAAGCCAAGCTAGCCAAGATAGCAGCAATGGCGTCATCTAGAGGAAGCAGGTTGGCCAACAACAGCGGTTAAGCTTGGCTATAAGATCGCGCAACAAAGGAGGGGATCAATTCTCCCTCCTGCAGGCAAAGGCGCATAAAAACCTAGTTGTGCCACTTTAAACTCTGCTTTGAATTAAACTCATTGAACACCGCTTGTTTGACCTCCTCCCAGGAGGTAAGTGTGGCCATAGTGGGAACCATGATCTCTTAAGCCATCCGACTCAAGCAGGGAAGTATACCCTGGGTCTTTTGGAGGTCCGTCGCTCCTTCCATGGCGGATTCACAAACGTAGAGGAAGGAGGCGATACTGCCTTCCCCAGGTGTAAACTTATCTCTAAATGGAGGTTTAACTATAAGAGGGGAGGGCCCAAGGGGGCCTTGAGAAGGGTGCTGCTCAAGCCTTTTGAGGCGAGCCAAAGCACTGGCTAGTTGAGTTTCGATGGCAGCTAGCCTTAATTCCGTGGTAATTGTCATTTCCAAAAAGCTGTTTGGTGGTTTACAGGTAGCCCCTGTAGTGAGCACCACTTGTTGGATTTTCGGCGTTTGTTAAGCTTGCTGGTGCGTTTTGGGCCTTGAATCCAACAATTTTATGTTTGGGGCTGCTCTTACCACTATTAAAAATATATTATAACTTTGAACTTAATAATTATTTGCACTATATAAGTTTTTATTAGGTGTCGCGAGGGGAAAAAGCTAACTTGAATGAGGCAGATTCGTCTCATCATCAGAGCATGTTGGTGAAATTAACCCTATTGAATGTAATAATTATATCATAATTGCTCCATATAGCAGCTTTTGCTGAATATAGAATACAATTATGATGACAAGCTTAGCAAGCTTAGAGATATCCATCTTCCATTCATTTGCATTATAGATGATTCAGCTGATATGGCGAAACTTGAGGTTCAGGTTCAGATTGCTTGGTGCTGTCTGAATTAGGAAATATGTGGGTTTGGCCTATCAGATTGTTTGAGACTCGCTTCACATCAATGTGGGGCCAAATGGGATGGAACTGCCGGGAAAACAAAACCTGTGGGGTAGGGATTTAATCATTTTGTCCTAATCAAAAGGCGAGAAAATCTTTTCGCCCTGAGGAGCCCCCACTGACCCTATAAAAGGGGTTGGTCTCCGCACCAGAGTTTGAACTGAATTGGCAGTAGTCATGGAAGGAGCCTCCAATGTAATCTTCTAAATTAGCCGCATAGTCGGCACAATTTGACTGCCCAAACTCGTGGTGTTTGCCCGAGTTTTGTTAATTAAAGTGTTACCCCATTTAATAAGGTTCCACTGAGAATCAACCAGGGTCTTTTGGCCGATATTTTGCTCATTCACCTTGATACCACTCTTATAACATACTCAAACTTGGCAATATCCAACAGCAGCCATGTGGACATCAGGAAAAAAGGCAAATGTTGAAGCAGCAGCTGACGTAGTAGGTGTTTAAATGGTGAGTTTTGTGATAGATCAGAAGAAATATCAACACAACATAATCTGAAGCTTGAACAATTGAGTTCCACCTCTGTGAAAGCTATCAAATCTGCTAACAACGATCTCCTAAAAATAACTAAAACCTGAATCATTCTTGACTCTGCAAGATTATCTGAGAAAAATCTTTCTATTTGGAGATCTCCTGATCCAACATATCAATCAGAAAAAGTTGTCCCAATCAAAACCCTCTTCATCCTGCCACATTGTTCAAGGAAGAACACTATTCAGAAATCGCTTTACTGTAATCAATCCTTAACTTCTACTAAAGGATATCCCACTTGATCCTGAACTTCTACTAAAGTTATATATATCCTAATTTTTAAACTATTAAGGTATAGTAAACATCCATAATTTTACCTAGCACAACTATAGATAGCCTAGTGTTTTCTAGAAATATTTCCTGTATTCTAGCAGAGATTTGCCTTGGAAAACATATTTTCTGTCAAGTAATTTTCCTTAGAGACTTGACATCTACTAGGACACACTACTGGAGCTATAATGACTAATAACTGCATAGCCTTTGAAGGAACTGGCCTTTGATTTTAAACAGAAAACTAAATAATGGTACTTTCTGCCAGGTCCTTTCAAAGCTATCTGGTGAAGACGTACCTTCATATGAACAATCCCAGTGACAACAGCCCTACCAATATGGAGTGAATATGAGCTTGACCAGTCCGGTAACCATCAATATTTAAGATAATTAATTCAAGCACTTCAAAGATTGAGTTTAGAATGACAATGACCTGACTATTTCAGCCCTGATGGATTTATTTATCAAATACAGGCTGCTGAAGTAGCTGATACTGTAGCAGCTTTACTGGATGAACCATCACCTCTGGAGAGAGACCCAGTCATAGTTGCTCCACTCAAATTGCTCTTTTTTGAAATATCTATAATCCTCCTCAACCTTACTAATAATGAAGTAGGGTTACTCAAACTGAATCCTATCTCATCTTTTCGTTAACTCTTAATTTATAATAGATGGAATTATTAGATCTACATAACAATTAAATTCTACATCAACTCAGACTTTCACTCAGATTCACACTTAACTTCTTGAATTGTATGAAGCACTTCTGAATTTAGTTGGAGTAATAACAAAGGCATTCTGGGTATCAGGTGAGAAATTAACAAGGCTCAAAAAACTTGACCCAAATTGTCATTGGAGTTATTCATTACTTGCATGGCATACTTTCTCATTGGATGGCCCATACTACCATTAACTTGGACCATCAAGTGGAGCGCGCTTTGATAGAAATTATCAAACGAATTTCAGATAATCTCTAAACCACTAATTCTTAAATTGCAGCCATAGATGTACAGATTTAGCAATTGCGTGAGAGGACAGTGATGCCGCCTGTTCAGGAAGCTACTATCCAAAGTGTACCATCCAGCTTAATTTGAAACATTTCCCTGAAGGGGGCTGTAAGTCTACGGGAACGTCCCCTTTGCGTATATCAGGCGATTTTCCCATTCTCAAACAAGATCTGTCTGAAGAAGGAAGCTTTAACCCTCGTCACCCATGGCAACCTCACCCATGTGGTAGATGAGCGCTGAATTACAGCGCTCCCTCTGAAGATTTCTCCCCAGGTTCCCATGGTTAGTTCTGCCAAAATTTTCCACTAATTTGAAGAAATATGCGCAAAAATTATTGAATTGTAGATGAAATATCCAAAATTGATGTGAATAAAGCCTGGCAATCAGAAAACCAATATTTGGAAAGAGAAGATTAGAGTTTTATTGGCCAAAATTGTGGATGACATCAAGCCATCATGTGATATGATTTCTATTGCCAAATTCCCTTCAAAATCGTTGGGGATTGTTGCCAATAATTTGCAACCCCTAGTTCAATAATCATTATTTGCGCCTGACACAAAAACTTTGCCTAAATGAACGCCATAGTGACTGGGCATGGGCGGGTTGGCTATCCTGAACCCGTTTTGAAACAATTGGTAGCCCCTATGTGGGGTGGCCCTGAGGAATTCCCATTGCTCATCAAGCCAGATTTTGTCGCACTAATTGACAGAAATGTAGTTGAGAATTGGTCCAGGTATTTGCGGATGAACTAATAGTGACTCAGCCTGCTGCCAAATCCTTTGATGTCAGTTCTAATTAAAATTATCCACCCCTTCCCTCAAAAATTCGCCAGTTTAGGTCAAATTTGAGGAATTTGATCCCTTCTTTGACCCACTACCAATAGAACACTATTAATCAGTTGCATTGCACTGAGAAAATTGTTTGTTGATTTTCTTTACCTATCTTTCCAATAATAACCCTTTTTAATTCCAGTTTTTGCTCAAAACTAAACCACCCTTTCCGCCTGTATTTCAACAACCCTTGGTGTTTATAGCCATGTTCACCTGGTACTTTGCTAGGTGCCTATACTCAATTATGGCTCATGGGTATTCTATGGCAGAACTCATTCCTGGTTCTATAACCGTCATACCAGCAGCAGTGTCACTGGCATTCGCGTTTGCCATTTGGGTGGTTCAGCACTTAAACTGGTAGGCCAGTCTAAAAAATAACTTGCTGTTTGCCTGACATAATCAACCAACCATCCTTCCTATACATTTTCACCTTTCTCGTTGATATGAGCAAAGAAATGGTCCTTTCTTCTAAGCTGAGTCAGGTTGTGAAGAAATTTTACTATAGCAATAATTGCCTAGTACCTCTCTAATTGTCCAAACCCACCCTTTTAAATAGAATCTTTAAAATAGGAGCCACAGAGGTGGCCTTTTTGTCAAACCCCAGCTCCAGATTATTGTCTGAACCAGATCCCATAGTTGCTGCAGCCATCGTGCCCATGTCAGTATGTTCTGGCATTCCAACACATGGAGGGTTTACTTCTGCTATGAACCTAGTGGTTTCCCTCGATCCTATTACATCTCTTCCATATCTACAGATTAAACTACAGCTGCCAATAAAGAGAATTTCGCTTAATTTTTATTGCCCAAGAAGATTAATATTAGGTATCACCACATCTCCTTTGAGGCTTTGGTGGATACCAGAGCCACGGGTAAATTTATGAGTGTTGAGCTAGCTCAACAATTGGAGTTTGACCTAAACCTAGGTCCTTCAGAAATGTTTGCTTCATCAGCCTCCCAGACCTCATATCTAGTCCGTCAGCTGGTACCTTTCTCAGTACATCAGTTTAGCTTTTGCGATTGGTTCTCATCAATGTCAAACTTGGTGTTTTCAGTAACCTTGGGGTCGGATGGTGGCTTCAGAAACATGTTAGAATTCACCTGGAGTCAAATATGTTGTCATTTGTTAATGATCAAACGGAGGGAGAATTTCCTTTAGTTAATATCCTTAAGAAAACTCAAGGCCGCAGATCCATCACTTACCTTGTTTCCCATGTGGGCCTTAAGTCCAATCTTTGAAGAATTGATGTGATATCAAAGTATCTTCAATTCTGAGAAGGTGGGCCGTCTTACCTCTCACACTAAATTTGACTTAGTATTTTAGTCAACAATACAGTTGGTGAATATCAACTGTCCCTTGTATCCACATATAGCTGAGGAGGAGGTTGTACTTAACACCTGGTTAGATTAGATGCTTAAGAAAGCGTGGTTATTTAAAGAGACGTCACCAGTTGCTTCCCCCATCTTTTTTGACAAGAAGGCCTATAGTTCCCTCCATCCCTGTGTGGATTATGGTCACCTGAATAAAATTACAGTGCACTATCCCTACCCTTTGCCCCTGGACAAACTATCAGTCAAGCAACTTTTAAGTCTCGTGTGTTCTCCAAGATTGATCGCATTAATGTCTTCAACCAAATATGGGTAATAGAAGGTCAAGAATGGCTTACGACAATTCAAAAAATGAGGTATTTTTAAATTCCATGTAATGCCCTTTGGGTTGAAGAATGCGTGAGCCACATATCAAGGAGTGATTGATAGTGCGTTGGGTGGCCTCTGAATACTTGCGCGGTTGCATATATCAATATCATCTTGGTATCTCCCCAAGCCTGAACAACATGCAAAAGACTTGATAGTGGCCATGGCTACTTTGCATAAGGTGGTCCTGTTCATTAAGCCTTCAAAATGCGAGTTTTATAAGGAGGAAGAAACCTTTCTTTGGAACCTGGTCCTAAAAGATGGTTATGCAAATCCCCCCAACAAGTTGGACGCCATCCGTGAATGGCCAACTCCAACAACCCAAAAACAATTAAAAAGTTTATTGGGCACCATTATTTTCCTGAAGTAAAAAATTTCCACCCCTTTCCCTGTTAGCCGCTCCACTTCATCCCTTACAGGTAAGAAAGTATCCTTTTGTTGGACACCCAAGTGCCAACAGGCATTTGAGTCAAATTAAAGAGGTGTTCTTATCACCCCCCTTTCTAAAACATACAGACCCTCCAAACGTATATTGTTGAATGTGATGCTTCATCTGTGGCATTGGGAGCAGTTCTACTCCAGGAGCACGATGGTTTAAAACATCCAGTCACCCACTTTAGCAGAAATTCTCCTCTACTGAGCAATTCTGAGCCATATACAATAAGGAGTTGGCAGCTGTAGCATGGACTTTGACTTATTGGCGGTATTTGTTGCAGGGCGCCCAGCATGAGTTAATGGTGCATATGGTCCATCAAGCTCTTCTGTATTTTCGCAAGACGCAGAAATTGGCACATTGTAAAGCTTGTACCTATTGGGATTTATGCAGCTTCAATTTTAAATAAGAATTTGTGAAAGGTGCATTTAATGTGTCCCCAATTTCCTTAGCTGAAAACCGTCTCTTTGTTTACAGAATAGGATGAAGTGGACCTGGTTATCATGATTCCCACTGCCAAAATTTTATCTATTGTACCGCCCATGGTCTCATCAGTAGACTTAGCTCCTGATGCTCCGCTTATTTTATGGGTTTTAGCTGCTCAAATGACTTGCCCCGCAGGAGTGGAGTTATTAGACTAATTGTCCCTTCAAACTCTTAGCATTCTCTATATTCCTTGGTGGAGGGTCTCATTTAATTTTGGTCACAGGTTTGGGTCCCCCCTCTCTTTGGATCTGAGGTGTTTTGGGCACATCAAAACCCTCCCACAATTGGTCATCCAGGAAATAAGAAATGTACCGAGTTGATCAAGTGGACTTATAATTGGGCAGGTTTATCAAAAGAAGCTCCAGCCTGGATCACTGATTGCATTACTTGTGCATGGGCCAAGTCAGATAGATCAGGAAGAAAAGGTCTTCTTCGTCCTTTACAACAGGTGGAGGGTCCATGGGCTTTGGTGTCCGTGGACTTTATTGTTAAACTTCCTTGTCTAATGGATTTATGGCATTGTGGGTGGTGGTCGATTGTTTTACTAAATTTTCCTTATTTATTTCATGATCTTCTACGATTATGTCAGAAGAAAACACTCGTCTCTTCATACGCCATGTGTTTTCTATGTTTGGTCCCTGCAGGATATTATCAGTGACCGTGTGCCCCAGATTACAGTGCATTTATGGAATGCACTTCTATCCATCTTAAAAATTACCCCCTGCCATTCCACAGCATATCATCCCCAGTCTGATGGACAAACCAAGCGGGTTAACCAATTTTGGAACAGTATTTGTGCTGCTAGCTGTGGCTGCACAGGATACTTGGGTCAATGACCTCCCCCTCGCTCAATTTGCCTATAACAAAGGAACTCACGCTTCTACGGGGTTCTCTCTCTATGAAGCAACGTTGAGGTATAATCCTTCATTTTCAGTTGGTCCCTGTCTGCAACCAGAGGTCCCCGCTGCCTCAGATCACGTTGAGCACATTTTTTCAACCCAGTACTTAGTATGGGAGTATCTCATTAAAGCTATCAATGATTATAAGCAGTTTGCGGATCAAAAACAGCTTACTGGCCATGACATAGTGGTGGGTTCATATGCTATTCTAGATATGCGCCATTTTCATATCTAGGTACCTTCCCAGAAGTTTGCAAGCAAGCATTTGGGTCCCCACTTGGTAGAGGAAGACTTGGTCAATGTTGCTTTAAAGTTAAAGTTGCCAGCTCATTGGAAACATCACCCCATCTTCAACTTATTTCAGTTGTCCCCGTTCAAGGGGACCGTTCCTGCTGATCCTGAGCCAATAGTAATTGAGGATGCAGAAGAGGCTGAGGTGGAAAACACATTAGTATCCCGCAAATCTTGAAGTTTGGTTCAGTATCTCTTGTCATTTGGAAGGGTGATCCAGCCTATGAGAACAGTTGGGTCAAGGCACACAATTGCGCAAATTGCATGGAACTTGTCAAGGCGTTTCATGAGTCCCATCCTGATGCTCCCCATTCCCCCCAAGAGTTGTGACTTTAATGGCGATCAAGTTGCCCAAGGCGCACAAAAATGTATCCCTTACACAGTTTCCTAGTGGAGATGCACCTCTTTTGGCAAAAGGAAAGGGTAATGTAAGTCCAGGTGAACATCCCCTTTGCATTGATTGGGCATATCCCATTACCAAACAAGAAGGGTCTGAAGAGGGTGGCTGTACCCCTCTTCATCCAGGGCGACCTATCCCATGTGGTAGATGAGCGCTGGGTTATAGCACTCTCTCTAATGATTTATCCCCCAGTTCCCGCGCTTATCTCTGCCAAACTTGCCCACCAAATTGAAAAAATCTGTGCCAAATTTATTAAGTTAAATAAAAATTATTCAAAATTAACAGGAATAAATCCTGACAATCAGAAAGCCATTATTCAGAAAGAGACAAGTAAAGAGTTATTGGTCAGAATTTGCAGACGACATCAAGACATCAAGTGATATGATTGCTGTTGCAATATTCCATTCAAAATTTTCAGGGATTGTTGCCAATAATTTGCAATCCCTAGTTCAAGAATCGGGATTTGTGCCTGACACAACTCATTTGGCCAAAAAATTCCACAGTGACCGGGCGTGGACAGGTTGAATATCCCAAACCAGTTTCCAACTAATTGGTAGCCCCTATGTGGGATGGCCCTGGGGAATTACCGTTGCTCGTTGGTCCAGATGCCATCATGCCAACCAACGTAAATACATTTGAGCATTGGTTCAGGCGTTTGCAGACAAACTGATAATGACTCTGCCTGCTGATGAATCCTTCGATGTCAGTTCTGAAAAAATTATCCGCCCCCTACCCAAAAATTGCCAGGTTAGGTCAAATTTGAAGGACCTGATCCCGGATTTGACTACTACTTTCAAACCTTATTTAATCAGTTGCATTGCACTGAGAAATTTGTTGGTCAATTTTTATTACTTATATTTCAAAAAAAACCCTTTTACCAATTCCAGTATACATGCCTGAAAACTAAACCGCCCTTTCTGCCAGTATCTCAACAACCCTCTGTGACGATCAAGGCGCTGCCTGACCGCCACAGAGCCCCAGCCCCCCCTAAGGCGGGGATTGCAGCTAGTAGTATTGTACACAATATAAATAAAAACGTAGGGCTTGAGGGCAATGACCCTTGAAAATGGCATTCTGTCAAATCAGATGCCACAAAATTGCAAAACCTCGAGACAAAGGTGGCAAAGGTCAACATAAATGGTGACTGGGCCAATAAGAGGCCGCCAACCCAAATTCTGAGGACTTATGCATAGATATTGGCAATGGCAAAGAGCAGCCCACAAATCAGGGGCTGCCAAGCTGAATTATGCCAAAAACGGAAGTGGCAAGAAACATGGCATCAGGCAGCTCAGCAAATCAGGAGCTGCCAAGCTTTATCCACCGCTCGTCATAAGTATTGAGAGCCATAGTGAAGGGCAGCCCAGCAAATCAGGGGCTGCCATGCTGAATTATCCCAAAAATGGGATTTTTGGCATTAAGGTTGAGACAAGCTCTGATTTGTCCTCGACAAACAATAATAAATGTGAAAAAGTTTCTGTAACACCACTGGTACTCAACGACAGTCTATAATGGGCCTAGATGGGAATATTGGAGGCTGAGATTCTTGAAATAGGCCCACAAAAAGCCCGCTGCCCGCGGACTCTGTGGGGTCCGATTTCCCCATATCCCCCATTCCACAATATAAAAACCAACCAAGCAAAGATGTTTAAGACAACTTCATCTTCTAATATATTAAACAAAAACCTTAAAAATCGAAAATAATATTTTGAGATTTCGAAATCATTTATTGATATTTTGAAGCAAAACCAGGATTTTGAGTAAAGAAAATGGACCATTCCTTAGATTTTGACAGAGCTGTCACCTCTCTGTATGCTCTCTCTGGGGGTCAAACTGCCCTCCTCAGTGTGAGCATCATCCTCACAGTGTTCCAGGGATATCTAAACCGCTCATCAAGACAAAAAACGAGGTACCTAACCACAGCGGCCTTCTCTTGCCTATGGGCCCTCACATGGGCCCTCTTGCCCAACTGCTTTGTGGCAATGTGGAGAGACCCCATTCATCACATTAAGCGAAGTTCATTCAACCTCATCTCCCTTTTATGGGATGAGATGGGGAGACCATATGAGAGAGCCCTACCTGCCTAGTATGAGCATACTACCACTCTCCTAATGATCATCTTTTCCATCCTGTTCCTGCTGAGGGAAGCCGCTCATCTCCTCCCATCCCAAGGGAAACTAGTCGCTTATGTCCAACATGTTGACGCCACGTCCAAGTTTAGACAAGCATTGACCCCAGAGGAGTTGAGTGGAATTCATGGAACCTTCTCCCACGTTAGATTACAGGCCCGCCTTACAGCAGCCTCTTGGGGTACAATGGCCGCATCCCTCCAGATTGCCCAGATGATAGTGGACCTACCTGAAAAACCTATCTATCTGGCTTACCACCCTGTTGGAATCACAGCCGGCCCTTCCTGCCTTTCCAGAGGATTGCCTTCACCTTGTGGAAAGAGCCGCCACCCCAAAAGACTCTCAGGATGCCGCCTGGTCAGCGCTCTTGGCCCTCAGCCAAGGGAAAATGACCATTAAGGAGTACGCTCGGCTGCTACAGCCCCTAGCCAAAGCTGCAAAAGTGTCTCTTTCCCAGCTCGCACAGATGTTTAGACAGAACCTTCGCCAAGACATCCTCACAGCTATGGCCGCCACCCGCCTTGGGGCAACCTTGGAAGAAGAGGTCACTGTTGCTTCCCAGGTAGAAAACCAGCTAGCCTTGGCCCAAGCCAGGGACCCTGTGCCTGGGAATCATAGTAGATTCTGTGGATGTCGCGCGGAGTCAGAGCCCATATCAATCCATATGGGCAACAGGAGCAGGTGGGCCCCGGGGAGAATGCCCCACGCCTTGCAGCTCCTGCACCCACTGCTCCCAGATGCTCAGACGGCCCCACCTACGCCCTTCGCCTGACCCCTGCCTGCATCTCTTCGCTCAATAAAGAATATGGTTCCTCCTACCTGTTTATTCCATTTACTTTGAAGCAAAAGAAGAAAGAGAAAGAAACCAAGATAGAAAAACTGTGGGCTTTAGTGGATTCTGGGGCCGAAGAATACTACATGAACCGAGAGCTAGCCAAGAAATTAAGAGTACAAGTGTGAGAAAAAGGGACCATGACTCTTGCGAACACCTCTAAGTCGTTGAAATGCTGGGAGATTGAGCCCAGGATCAAGCTCCAACAGGGAGTCCACCACTTCTGGGAAGACTTTCGCGCCATCCAGAACCTGCCCCACCCCTTCGTTATGGGCATGAAATGGTGGCATAAGTACTCCTCACATTTTGATCTGAAGGAGGGCCAGGTGATGCTTCACCCCAAGGAACAAGAGCCTTTGTCGTTAGAATTCTTTACCTCTGGCAGAAGCAGCCTGGCGTGAACTCTTGCACCTAGGGACTGAGAGGTAAAAGATTCCGGAGGAATTCAGAGACTATGAACACCTGTTCCAGAAGAGCGTCGCCGCCCCCTGTGATCCAAAAAGCCCCTTTGCATTCTTGTTCAAGTTCAAAGGGGATGATGAGCTCCCAAAAGGAAGCCCGGTGTACCCTCTGAACCACAGAGCAAAGGAAGCCCTAGACCAGTATGTGAAAGATATGTTGGAGCGAGGGATGATAGTGCCCTCAAAATCTCCTGTAGTGTCTCCCATCCTCCTGGTCCCCAAGGCCAACGGCGAGCTCCTCACCTGTGTGAACTAACACCATCCTAACGCCATAACTGAAATGGAACCCTATCCCATCCCGTTAATGGCGAGCATCTCACAGATGATCGCTGGTAGTCAGGTGTTCTCTAAGTTGGACCTGGTCGATGCTTTCAACTAAGTGCCAGTTGTATCCGAGCACCAACAGTACACGGCATTCAAGTGCCACCTAGGGGTATATGAGTTTAAGGTTATGCCGTTTGGACTTAAGAACGCCCCTGCCGTTTTTCAAAGGACCATTGACCATGCCCTTGGCGACTTGATAAGGAGATGCTGTGTCGCGTACATGGATGACAACTTGGTGTTCTCCAAGTCTCGTGAGATGCACACAGAGGACATCAAGAGGGTCCTCAGTGCACTGGACAAGGCTAACCCGCGTCTGAAGCCCTCCAAATGCGAGTTCTACAAGGGCTCAGTATCTTTCCTAGGAAACGTTGTATTTGAAAGGGGGGCAGCCATCTGCCCAGACAAGCTGACGGTAGTGAAGGAATGGGCAGCGCCAATGGACAAGACAGGTGTGCGCAGTTTCTTAGGGGTGGTGGACTTCCTGAGGAGATTCACCAAGGACCTCTCAGAAACAGCTGCCCTCTTACCCGGTTGACTGGGCAAGTCCCTTTCCAATGAGGGGAGGAAGAAGAGAGGGCGTTCCAGGCCATCAAGGAGGCCATCCTTACAGCGCCAGTTCTAGCGCACCTGGACGCCAATCGCCCTTTCATTGTAGAGAAAGATGCATCAAATTTCGCCATTGGGACGGTCCTTCTGCAGACAGGGAAGGATGGTTTGGACCACCCAGTATGATACTTCAGCAGGAAAATGCTACCAGTGGAAACAAACTAACCTGTCTATGACAAGGAACTCCTGGCGATTGTTGAGGCACTAGATGAGTGGCAGCATCATCTGTTGTACGCGCGCCATCTGTTCACAATCTGGACTGAACACAGGGCCTTGGAGTTCCACAAGAGTCCCCATAGGATTAACCAAAGACAAGCCCTCTGGCACCTGGAGCTGTCTCAATATGATTTTGAAATAGAATTTAAGCCTGGGGAGAGCAACTTACTCCCAGACCTACTTAGCCGGGACCTGAAAGTGACCTTCGCAAAGGAGGAGCTGGATGAGTTCAACACGGCCACGATGCTCCCTCCCCCCAGCTGTTTGCATCAATACAGGAGGAACGCGCCAGCCTAAAAGAGAGAATTCAGACAACCAAAAGGTGCACCAAA
The DNA here is from genome assembly GCA_022478985.1 of Massospora cicadina. Classification (NCBI taxonomy): domain Eukaryota; kingdom Fungi; phylum Entomophthoromycota; class Entomophthoromycetes; order Entomophthorales; family Entomophthoraceae; genus Massospora; species Massospora cicadina. The sequence goes on from JAKSZP010004511.1 coordinate 45,445, forward strand.
TTTGGAGAGATGTTCAGGAGAGAGATAAAAAGAGGGGAACCCAGCTAAGGCTACAAGAATTTCAGGAAGGAGGGGGGCCTCATCCTGCACCATGACCACCTATGGGTCCTAACGCTCAAGCTTCAAACCAAAGTAATGGAGCTATGTCATGACCACCCCCTGGTGGGACACCCTGGGGTGGGAAAAACGATCAAGCTAATATGCCAGAATTACTCCTGGCTGGGCCTAGCAGGAATGTTAAGAGGGTATACCACGCGCTGCCTTACCTGCACCTGATCAAAGCCCTCTCAAAATAAACCCGCAGAGAAGTTAAACCCACAGCAGATTGCCCAAATGCCGTGGACCTCCCTGAACATGGATTTTATTACCGGACTCCCAAAATTGGAGGGCTATGACGCAGTCATGGTGGTGGACCAACTAACAAATTATGCTGAGTTCTTCCCTTGCACCTCTAAGGTCACGGTGAAGGACATGGCCAAAATCTTTGTGAGGGAGGTCTTTGCTCGACATGAACTCCTGGATGAGATCATCTCAGACAGGGGCCTGCAGTTCATATCCAGGTTCTGGGATCACCTCCTGGAAAATCTTAAAATTAAACCATGCCGTTCCTCTGCCTACCATCCTCAGTCAGATGGTCAGATGGAGAGGGTCAATCAGACCCAGGAACAGTACCTACGGTGGTACCTCACCACGTGACATGATCATTGGATCGAGTGGCTGATGATTGCACAGTTTTCATACAATAACCTGGTGCATTCATCGACTGGAATGGCACCCTTTTTTGCAAGCCATGGGTATCACCCATGGACGATGGAGGGACACGCAGGGGGAACGAACCCTGAGGCGGATGAGTTAGTGACTGGAATAAAGGAAAATTTTGAGATTTTGAGAGCCAACCTGAAGAAGGCGGCGGAGGCTCAGAAGAGGAAGGCGGATTTGCATTGCTCCAAGGCTCCGCCCCTCAAAGATGGAGACTACATATTGATAAATGCCAAATACTACACACCCCCAGGACAGTGTAGGAAGTTCAGACCTGTCAACCTAGGACCCTACAAGGTCCTTTGACAGGTAAATAGGTGGCATATGAATTAGAATTTCCAGAAGGATCGCGCGCATATCCAGTTTTGCATGTTTTGCAGCTTAAGAAGTATTAAGGACCCATACCAGCAAAGCTGGAGCTGGTCCAGTCGGACAACCTAGGAGAGGCGGAGTATGATGTGGAGGAGATTCTGGACACCAAGATCACTCGCAAAAAGTGATGGTACTTAGTGAAATGGGTTGGCTACCCAATAGAAGAATCCTCCTGGCAAACAGCTGCTGATTGTGTCAACTGTCCCCGGAAGGTGGAGGAATACTGGGGGTGCAGGGGGCTCTCCTCTGAGGGGGGTGATGTGATGGTCAAGGCGCTGCCTGACCGCCACATAGCCCCAGCCCCCCCTAAGGTGGGGATCATGGTTTTTAGTATCATACACAATATAAATAAAAACGTAGGGCTCAAGGGCAACGACCCTCAAAAATGACATTTTGTCGAATCAGATGCCATAAAATTGACAAAACCTTGAGGCAAAGGTGGTAAAGGTTGACGTAAATGGCGACTGGGCCAATCAGAGGTCGCCAACCTGAATTCTGAGGACCTATGCATAAAGATTGGCAACGGCAAAGTGCAGCCCAGAAAATCAGGGGCTGCCAAGCCAAACTATGCCAAAAACAGAAGCGGCAAGCATCATGGCATTAGGAAGCTCAGAAAATCAGGAGCTGCCAAGTCAAATAACACCAAAAGAGGAAAAAATGGCATCGGGCAGCTTAGCAAATCAGGTGCTGCTAAGCTAAATCTGCTGCTTGTCATAAGTATTGAGAGCCATAGTGAAGGGCAGCCCAGCAAATCAGGGGCTGCCAGGCTGAATTATCCCAAAAATGGGATTTTTGGCATTAAGGTTGAGACAAGCTCTGATTTGTCCTCGACAAACAATAATAAATGTGAAAAAGTTTCTGTAACACCACTGGTACTCAACGACAGTCTATAATGGGCCTAGATGGGAATATTGGAGGCTGAGATTCTTGAAATAGGCCCACAAAAAGCCCGCTGCCCGCGGACTCTGTGGGGTCCGATTTCCCCATATCCCCCATTCCACAATATAAAAAACAACCAAGCAAAGATGTTTAAGACAACTTCATCTTCTAATATATTAAATAAAAACCTTAAAAGTCGAAAATAATATTTTGAGATTTTGAAATCATTTATTGAGATTTTAAAGCAAAACCAGGATTTTGAGTAAAGAAAATGGACCATTCCTCAGATTTTGACAGAGCTGTCACCTCTCTGTATGCTCTCTCTGGGGGTCAAACTGCCCTCCTCAGTGTGAGCATCATCCTCACAGTGTTCCAGGGATATCTAAACCGCTCATCAAGACAACAAACGAGGTACCTAAACACAGCGGCCCTCTCTTGCCTATGGGCCCTCACGTGGGCCCTCTTGCCCAACTGCTTTGTGGCAATGTGGAGAAACCCCATTCGTCACACCCTCAGGGTTTATGGCCGGGTTCACCTGGTACTTTGCTAGGTACCTATACTAAATTATAGCTCATGGGTACTCTATTTCAGAACTCATTCCTGGTCTATAACTGACATACCATCAGCAGTGCCACTGGCATTCGTGTTTGCCGTTTGGGTGCTTCAGCACTTAAACTGGCAGGCCAAACTAAAAATAACTTGCTGTTTGCCTGATAGGGTAAAGGCCACAGGGCCTTAAGGTTCTTGCAGACCCCCTGGGACCTCTTCATCTTCTGGAACCTCATATGGTAAAAACCAAAAGCTCAAATTAAAGCCCTTAATACAACTGCTATAGTGGCTCAAGTAGCATAGTTGAGTATAGAAGGTAATTTACTCAATGAGGATCAAGCACTAGTATCATTACACAACAAAATTAATTCCCTACACCAAACCTGCTCCTAGTTGATCACCTCAAAGCAAACCAATCAGATTCAAGATTTTGACAAACTCAAACTAATGAGCGCTAATGACAAACAATTAAGATAAAAAATATACCCTCATTTAAAGTAGAAAGCCAGTCCGCCATGATTGAAATCCTCCGCCAACTCCTAAATACCAATGCCTCACTTGATCATGTCAATGCTTAGTACATAACTCTCCAGGGTGAACGGATGACTTACACCATCAAGTTACTTAGGCTTTCTGTTGGAATTTTTTCCCACATTACCCAGCTTCAATGACTATAAATAATCTTCTGGTCCATAAGAGGATTAATCCTGCTATTTGATGTTGGAGTTATCAATTGAATTTAAATTAAAGTTTTCTAAAGAAATATTCCAATGAATATTTATTGAAAGCCAGATTATGATCTGCTAGATTGATGAGTGTTTCATTGGGGATGATCCTTGACAATAAGCAAGTGATAAAAGTGTAAATTTCATTTTTGATAACTCAAATGAATTCTAGGAGTCAATAAGGTTTTGTTGTCAATTGACTAAAGGGTTTATGAGTTGCTGGCGAGTATTACCTTCTGTCATAGAGCACTTTCAAGTTAAATTTTCTGGATTGCAATCCGCTGTTAATGTTTAAGAATCACATTACCTAAGCAGGTTGTTAGCAAATAAAGGTAATTTGACAGGATTTGAGTGAAGACGTTGAGCACGTTGTTTGTTTCAACTCAGAAAGAGGTTAAAGTCGAGTAGGTCAGAGAACCTGATTAATTTAATGAGGAATATCATTGTTCTGAGTGACCCTAAAGGGGTAATTCATTGGTGATGGCCACCGTTCCCAATTGAAACACCAACCATTGCGGTGTGCACAAAATTCCCTAAACACCCCTGATTTTTTAAAGTAAAGAAGATAAAATTGAAAGTTCAGATACTTTATAACTAGATTGTTTTTGCTCTTGTGATTAGAGTTGTTGAAGGACAAGAGGATCTTTTTTCTGTAATATTGCTATCTTCGTGGACTCTGCATGATGAAAAGGAAGAAGAACCTCTGAACCTTATCATAGGATAAATTATATTATAATAAAATAGGGAAGATGTTTTTACTGATTCCAGAAGAATTAAATATTAGGACAAGCACTTGGTTGGCGTTGGACCTAGTTACTATCCTGGATATAAGCTCAACTAGTATAGTAGTCTTCATTTTACTATTGCCTATTATAATCTTTTTATTATCATCAAGTTGAAAAACGCACATACAATAAACCTAATAAAATGAACAAGGGAGCCAAAGCAAGTGTTTTCAGAAATAGGAAAGAAATCCTGAACTCTATTGGCACTTTTCTTTCCGCTCAACATCACATTTGAGCGAATTTATTGAAAAAGCATCCGTTATTTTTCCATCGCCACCTTCACTGTATCAGTTTCCATTTTATGTCAGCGGATCTGCCACCTGCTGCCCCAGCATGGGGCAGCAGCGCTCCACCTGCTAGCGTTTTCCTCCCTGCAGGCAAACGTGTGCAAACTGGCTCATCCAGTCTGCCTATAGCATCAGGCCGTTTTGTCCCTCCTAGGGACTTATCATTACACTTAGCGCGAGTACACCCAACCCGCCCCCGCCCACTTGCCCTATCCAGATCCAATGTTCGCTTTTGCCTCCAAGTTGACTATGGGCGTCTCTTCCCATGTGCTGACAAAGCAATAATTGAGCTGGTAACATCCACTTTTTCACCAGCGGGATTTATTGACTTCCGCCCTTATAAGGGCTATTTTGGTATTGGTTTTTCACTGAAGAGGACGCAGCTGCAGCAGCATCTACGCCCTTGATATATAAAAACACTCCTATTTCCACAACCCGTACACGCCTCCCCAGTGACACCATAATGGTGGTGACCTTTGAAAACCTTCCTTCACACCTTCCGCCTCAAACACTCTATGAAGAACTGATGATGGGGCTATCTAAATATGGTACAAACCCCATCCTCCACTTTCTGGTCCCAAGCAAAGCTGAGCGGTTAGCAACACCATGGGCAATGGCCACCATCACCCCCCACCATCCAACCATAGCCCAGCACATCCCTCCCTATGCCCATATCCCATCTGCACCAGACCACTTCTTTTGGGCTCATGTTGACAATGGCTGCACCATTTGTCCCCTATGGCATGAGTCGGATTATTCCAAGAAATCCTGTAGTTTAAACTTAAAACTAGCGGATTCCGCCATGCCCACACATGGGGCCGCAAAATCAGCATTTGAGTGGGGATTTTGGCTGCCCCACCCCCTCCAGCTGAACGCTCAAACACCAAAAAAACCTTTGCAACCACAGCCCAAGCCGGTTTAATTTCAAACAATTTACCAAATCAGGAGCAGGTTTGGACCCATCTTCAGTCCAACTTTTTAACGCCCCAAAAGTTACCCAACCAATACCTCATCCATCGGGGTCAATCTTGCTCAATCAAAATCCCTGGGACTTATTGGATGAAATTGCTGAATATGGGAAAATTTTACCTCCTCCTGACTTTCCAATTAATTTGGAACCATAACTTCCTTCAGAGTTCGATGCCCCATTCCCACCTAAGAAATATATCCCCAAACCCACTGCTACCCCATTTTTGAGTGACCATCGACTTGCTGAAGCTGCTGTGGCCTCTCCTGATAGCTGCCTTCTCCATGAAGCCATGGCACAATTGGTCACTCAATTTTATGAGGGGCTACATCTAATCTGTTACCCCGATGATTTCCCTGCAGTTGCAAAGGAGGAAATTGAATGATTAAGGGCAACCGCCATCTCTTCTCTCACGCAAGTTGTTGCGCTGGCAGAATTTTCCCCCACTACGCGCATCACCAGAGCCAATATAGCCAAATTTTCTCAGCTTCCTGATGCACGCATACAAGCTGAAAACCATGTTGCTGAATTCCTAGAGGCTCTGCTTTAGGAACAGCTCGTTAGCAATGGACTTAACCCTTTTCCATTTTTCCTCAACCTGCATCCTGCGGATGCCCCAACCCCTTTGCTCTCAGCATTTGCCGTCTCTTCATTAATGAAGAAGAAATCGATAAGCTGTCTGAAACCCCTCCCCTCCCCCTCCGCCATGGTGGGATAAGCGGTCCATAACTGCTACACCTGGTTGGCTTGGTTTTCCTTTTTGTTTTGGTGTTCCACCACTCATTTAGGGCTTTTGGTTTGTGTTTTTTTGGTTGATTTTGTATTAATACTGTCCGTCCCCTGGTCAGCTTACCTCAAATAAAGTAGAATCCTGAACTCTATCAATTGGTGCTCAATAGATTCACTACTTGCTCCAAAGTTTTAGCAATTGGTGATCACTACAGGGGGTGGCTGAGTTTATTCAGATTTAATAAGAAGATTGTATTAAACATGCTTTATATGAATGAACTATGAAAGCCTTGGATGGAGCTTGAAGCAACCAACAAGAAAAGCACATATCTCGACGTCACAAGCTGACATTACTGCATTAAAAGAACAGGTAAAAAAGAACAAGGAAAAGGTCAAACAATTGGGAAAATTCAACAATGACCTTTATGGAAAAGTCAACTCCTTAATTTGAAAGGAGAGTAAATTACAAAAGAAGTATTGTTTCAAACGACCAAGCAAGAGGCAGACCAAGAATGCATATAACATCTTACTGAAGAAATGTCACAACTATTGAAGCTTATTGAAAAAATTGAGGACCATAAATGTGATTTTGCACTAATGGAGGCGGAAGAAGGCAAAACAAAACGCCTGAAACTCCAGTCAGGAAGAATCACACACCCAGAAATAATTCTGGGTTGAGTGAAGCAATTTTGAGGATGACACCTGAAGTTACTCCCATGGTCAATAGAGTTGACAGAAGGATTCAACTTTTTTATTTAACCGAGGTAAAAAGACCTGGGGATGGACATTACCAATATATGTAATGGGATAGGGGGAGGTGAAGTATAGCTAGATTTAGGCACCCCAGAGTAGACGAGCTACCCCTGTTGCCATCCTGTACCACCAGTTATAGGGGGGTCGAATGCCTTACTCTAAAGAGGTTTCCTCTGTTATGGAGCAGGTGTGGAGGAAGGGTTCCATATTCAGGAACCAGACTGGGAACCATGATCCAACAAGTTGTTGTTGCTTCAGCCTCATGTATCCGTATAGCCAGGCTTGAAAGTGTTCCAGTAGGTGTAGGTGAAATCTTCTTATTAGCCAACAGATGGTGAGCACGGTTCCCTTGAAGGCGTTCAGTGCTACGGTGTGGATTGTACACATTGAAATGACGACTATCAGGGAGTGGAGTGTGGGTGGTATCAGGGATTCATGTTAAAGTGTGAGGAGGCTTCTGGAGATTGACAGCTCCTGGTCATTTTGGGTTCTTAACAGACGCGCAATTTCCCACCATATAGCTCTAGATGGGGGACATGATTTGAGGTGGTGGTGCAGGGTGCCATCCCCTCCACACACTGCACACGCTTCATGAAGAGAGTTGGAGCGATCTGCTGTTCTGTAAGCTCTTCTGAGGAAACTCCAGGTGTTAGATCTTACCCTTATCTGGAGGAGCGAATGTGTCAGCCTCCATATTGCCTTCTATGTTGTGAGATCATATGGGATGTCTAAAGCATCCAGGTGACTTTTCTCGTGATGAATGGGGTCATGTTATGTGTGTCCCTCTGGGGGTGGTCCTCAGGTTTCCTTAGCGTGAAGTGAGCTCTGGGACTTCCCCTTTCCTGACTAGTGCCTGTGAGAGTGACAGTCCACCCCATGTGCCAAATGGTATGGAGGAGGCTTTTGAAGTGAGGGGGATTTCATGTGGGCCCGCTGCATTGTGGCGGTTTGTAAGGTATGTAGTAGGCTGGACGGGTTGTGTAGGTTGGATAGTTTGAGCGCCTGTTCAAAGTTGGCCCTCACCGCTCTAGAACAGTGTTGTTGTGGGAGGTATGGGGCTAGGCTTTCCTTTATCCAGGTGCCCAATATGTGGTTGGCATGGACCTCAAAGTCTATTAGGCCCATTCCCCGCTGGAGCTTGAGCCAAAGAGTGTTTCCACCCGTACAGGTGGCTAGGACCCAGGTCACAGCCACCCTAGATAATTGCGCGTATTTAGGACATGAATATAGGTGAGAAGGAGATTGCGTGGGCGGTGAACCACAGCATCAGGAGGATGAGTATGTTAGCAACTGTTACTTGCCCCATTAGTCCTGAGGATCTTCCCTTAAGGGAGGCGACACAGTTGGACACCCGCTGTAGATTGTTCTCAATTGTCTCATTGGCATACCCCCCTGTTTACAGCCATATCCCAAGGTGGCGGACAGGGTTGGTTGAAGAAGGTGATGTTAAGGGTAGGATGAGTGGGTTGTTTTTTGTGGGAGGCTGTGAGGTTTGGGTGTTGTGGCCCAGTTGTTGGTGTACTTGCCTAAGAGGATTATTTCCATTTCCTTTTGTTGAGCGACGCGTTGCTCACAATGGAATATTCCACCAGGATGAGTTCCAGTTGTGGAGCATCATTGTTGTTAGCCTTCACTGTTACGCATTCATCTGGAAAGGGATAGTATCTTGACTGTTGGTTAACCTTGTGCGGTTATACCCATGAGCGTGAGTCAGCGATGCAAAGTAGTAGATCAATTATGCCCATGAGGAGTGTGTCAGTGATGCAAAGTAGTAGATCAAACCTGATGTTAAAAGCATTGGGCTGAAGGGGTCCACTTGTTTGAGCCTTCTGTGTGGTGTGGTCTTGTTAGTTAGGAAGCCAGAGCCGCATACAGTCACAGATGCAGATTCTGTAAGGAGCATCGCCCATTTTATGAATCTGGGTGGGAGTTTAAAGCGCTTAGGAATTCCTTTATGTACGGAAAGCTAACTCATTCATTGCCTTCTCCTGGTCAAGGAGTACCAGGGCTACAGTTGCTTTAAACTGGTATATGCTGGCAACAGAGTGTAAATTGGTAGATTAACCGCCTCAGTATGAACCCAAATTGATTGAGAGACAGGACTTTGGAGGCTATCGTTCCTAATCTGGTGAATAAAATTTTTGTAAGTAGTTTTTTATCAGTGTTAGAGAGTGCAATCAGACGCCAGTTGGACAGGTCCAGTTTGTCGCCCTTCTTAAACAGGGTTATGACATAGGATTCCTGGCCACCAGATAGGAGGCGTGTCTTCAGCAGGAACTAGTTCATTGATGCCAAGAGGAGGGAGGCGATTTGCTTGAAGTATTTTTTTGTATAATTCGTAGGGTATCCCATCAAGCCCTTGGGAATTTCCTACATGGTGCACCGCGGAATGTGTCCCAGAGCTCCTCTTGTGAGATTAGGTTTAGGATGTTATAGTCTGGCGGTGCACTTTGTATTCTGGCAGTGTGTATAAAATCTCTAAATTTTGGAGGTCAGTTGGGGGGTCATGGTATAGTTCAGTGTAGTAGCAGTATACTTCCGCCTTGACCTCTGCTGGCTCAGTTGACATGGTGCCATCATCTTTGCGGACCTGTGTGCATGTGGGCTGGTTGCTGTGGGATTAGAATTGGTGGAAGAAGTACGTCAAGCAGGTTTCACCTTCTTTTATGAACTTACCTTTTCTCAATACTTTGATTGTGCTGGTGTTCAAAAATGAGGGCGTTTAGGCGGGCGGATACTTCTGCTCATTTGCGCCCCCAGTTGGGGCTATAGCTGGACTTTGGGGTGTTGAGCTCAAGGTGGTCCAGTTCTGCCAAGCTCGCCTAATTGTGGCTTTGTCAGCAGTATACTTACACAAGGCGAGATGGCACGCTTTATTTATTAGTTCAGCTTTGAAACTTGTCTATGTTTCAATAGGGTCGAAATGAATGGGGTTGCGAATTTTGGGTTCATGGCCTCATTTTTGACCCAGTCGGAGATTTCAGGAAATTTTATGTTTTTGGGTGTAGCTTCCTCCAGGTCGACGCCAGTGTGAAAGTTCAGGTTGGTGAAAGCTGCACCAAAAAGAGTCAGTGGTCAGAGAAGTTGATCTTTTTTGTTGAGAAGTTAAAGAGATGTTTGAGCGGTGGGTTTTTGGGGCGAGGATGAAGTTATGCAGCTCATAGATATGAGCGTTCCCTCACATATGTTGGGGTGGTTCATGTGGGGAAGGAGTGGTGAACTGGGGGGAGGGTATCGTGTAGGCCAAGGGATGGCTTCATTGCACTGAATCTGATGTGCCCCTGGGGGAATCCCCTGAGGTTAGGCCATTGGTCCATTTTGGGGTTATCCCAGCAGTTGAAGTCGCCCAACAGTATGGTATCAGGTGGAAGAGTGAGTTTTGGAAAAGTTTTGAGAAATTGTTTCTCTAGGCTGCAGTGCACAGTGTATATGCATGCTATTGAGATTGTTTCCTTTTGGCTTGCGATTGTTGCTACCAGGACGCACCATGCAGATAGAAGATGATTTAATTATTTTCAATTTTTTGTTATTTTGGATGACCACCCCACAGTGGGACGTCCATACCAAAAGGGATTGTGACCCTGGCTGACCAGGATCCCTCTTCCCCATGTAGACAGTGGATTTCTTGGATGGCCAAGATGTCTACAAGAGGTTTTCGCAGGAAGTCCAGTTTTTTGGCTTAGTATGTTTGAGACCTGGCTCCCGCGATGTTTAGCATCCCTATTGACACTGGGGTGCCCACAGCGCCTCAGGAGCAGTTGGGAGGGCCATCCAGCCCTAACCCACTGTTCATTAATGTGAACTTGCTCCGTGTCACTGGGCCAGTCCACTCTGTGTCATTGCGTGATCCCTTACCCTGTGCCAATTTCGCGTGGGTCTTGCGGTTTTTAGGGTTTAAGTTGGATTTTCCCACTCATGACCCATGGAGTTTTTGGTGCAGTTGGCTGATTGTTTTCTGTGGTTGCGGGGTTCAAATTTGTAGAATAGGGTCCTGCATTTTCACTCATAATGGAGCTGGATTTTCCTGCTAAGTTCTCTTGATTGATACCACGTGGTAATACAGTCAAATTGATGAGAAAAATTGTAGCTTGGGAATCTTGCTCTGATTGGGTGGTTCTATTAATTTCCTCCTTGTCCTCCTCAGCTTGGGCATTCTGTTCTAAATTGTTTGGCTTGGTTGATTTCCTCTATGTCCTCCTGAATTTGGCTGGGGTCAACGGAGGAGGCTGCAAGTGATGCAGCCTTGGACGCTGCCCGTTTGTAGGCCTTCTGTACCATTTTGCGTAGTTTGGGTGATACTGAGTCTTTGAGGATGTATTGCCCATCCTCTCCCTAGAGGAATGAGTTGTTGCTAATTATTTTGGCGAAGTCTTCGCTATCTTCGTCCATGGCATCATCACAGAAGTCTGGGGTCAAAATACACTCCTTCATGGGGCATGCGTGTTCCTTGTGCCTTAATGCATTGCAGTGGTTGTAGATAGTTGTTGTGCGTTATGATGTGACACAGAATACCTTTGACACTCCCCCATCTAGGAGGTGAAACACCACTTTGCATGGAAATTTTGTGAGGTCCTTGTCCACCTTGTAATTTGGTTGATCATGGCAATTGCCTTTCCTATGCACATGTTTGGCATCAGGTGAAACCGCTGTAGTTTGAGTTGAATAATTTCTCCATAGATGACAAGTCCAGCTTGGAGCTCCTCCTCAAATACCTTATGGGGGAATTTGGTAGGGAGCAAGTCAAATGAGATGAACAGAGTATTTTATTTGTTCCATATGGTGCGCGCAGTGTGCACAACTCATTTGCCCTTGGGGAGGGCAATTTGATGCAGAATTTTGCGGCGGAATTAACATCTTCTTTGGTTTCAAAGCCTATATCAATTTAGCTACAGTGGATGGTATGGGTGGTAATGCACACCACATGGGGGAAAAGGAAGGCTTTGCCTCGCCCACTTTCTCCCACAAAGTTGGAGAATCAACCCCTAGGAAATGTTGAGCCATGCTCTATCTTCGATAGGGGTTGGGCATACTGGATTTCCATGTTTAAGTTTTGTTTAGTGGTGAACTCCACAAACCCGGATGGTGTTTGAGTCTGTGGTTTCTTGGT